>JABFFE010000113.1:0-23410 GCA_013623625.1 Fusarium setosum | reverse complement strand
ATTAAGATAGCTTAGTAAGAATTATATATTATATATTATATTTAATTTTAATTAAAATTATTATTTAAGCTTTTTAAGCTTATTAATTATAAATAATTATACCTACTTATTATTAATATTATTTCTATTAATAACTTAATAATAATATTTTTTATATATTTCTTAGCATTCTTATCCCTTAGACCACGAGGCGGTTCAGGACTTATAGGGAGAGGCTCGGCAAGACCAGGCAAGACAGGCTTTCGCGAGACGGGGGAGGGAAGATTCAAGGGCGCGTCTCAGCGGTTCTACCGTGTCGGGGAAGCCGGAAGATGTGCCGGTAATAGCCCTTGTCGATAAGGGTAGAGGGTGTTTATGCAGGGCCTCGAAAGTTTAGGTATATCAACTACTCCCCAGCCATAAACACCTTCCCAGGGGCGTCATAACCCGACCTCTAGCTTACGGGCCTAGTCTTTAAGCATCCATACCGCTAATGCCATGTCAATGATTGGAGGTTCAAGCTACAGCCCATTCATCGGAAGGCCCCAGCTAGGCCAATATAATCACATCATCACATTGTTTTATCCCTAATCTGTTCTTGGCTAGGGGATTTCAGCTTCATTTTCGTAGAGTCCGGGCCGACACCTGAGCGGGCAGACTCTGGCCGCCCCGTTTACCTTGCGAGGGTACTAGTTTACAGTAATGTATCACCATGTCCTGACTCACTCCCACGCCCAGCTGTGCATCCCCGTGTCAGAAGCATCTATGTATATGCTGGACATGGACGTCGAGCTTGGGTTATGTCTTATTCTCATGCCACTGGCACCGTCAATGGCGAACGATCGCGTCTTGTTGAGTCGCCCGAAATGACCGAAATGACCTCGTCGCCGGCCAAGATGGCGTGAAGAAGCAGTAGATTTCACGGGTAATTGCTGACGGCGTACTATATAGCTGCCAGGAGCGACCCCATTCATTTTATTAATAGGGAACGACGACAACAAAGCACCAGCAAAGTCTATTTTGTTACTTATGCACTTGCTAATATTAGTCTTGTGTTATACTTCCCACCCAAGTTACACAACGATGACCGTGTACTAAGGTTAAAGCCCGACCACGCTTGGTGTGCCGACTTGTCTCTCCTTGATAGATCAAAACGCAGTAGGGTTACTCTACAGGGCTTCTAGGCATGGTCGGCTGCGTTTAAGGCTGGGCTGTACTTAAGGCCGGGTTGCACCTAGGATGAGGCTATTCATAAGATAAGGATGTACTTAAGATGAGGTTGTGCTTAAGACAAGACTATACTTAAAGCTAGATTGCACTTAAGATAATACCATACTTAAGGTCAGGCTATACTTAAGAAAAGACTATGCTCAAAGCTAGGTAGCACTTAAGATGAGCTCGTACTTAAGGCTAGGCTTTGCTTAAGATGAAGCTGTACTTAGGGTTAGGTTGCAGCTAAGATACACTTAAGATGAGGCTATATTTGAGGCACGAGTTGACCCGGGGTGCATGATTGGATAGCCCAGATCTACTCTCGGACAAGGACCCCGGTGATTAGACTCGGCCATGGATCTTGACCAAGTGTCAGGGTGCCCTATCTCCTTGATTGTCCCGCTCCCAACATCCATTTTCAGATGGCATAGCTCGACCTGACATCTACCCCTGTTTGATGGCGGGCCAAAGCGTATTCAAGTGTCAACCAACACCTTCCCGTTTTTGAAAAATCGTATACGATGTACACAACAACTATTGACCCCCAGTAACTCTAGTCGATCCCATGCACGCCGAGTCTTGCGGGCAAATGGACGCACAATGCCCAATGAGCAGTTGCCCCTATACCGCCGTCTCTAGGTGCCAGATGAGTACATCATGGGGCTAATAGCCAATGCTTCAGGTCTGAGCCATGGAAAACGAGCTATCCGAGTTGAGCAGAAATATCCCTCGCATCGTATTTCCCATACCCATTCAAGAATACAACACTGGTGCGCCTCTCGCAATCTACCTCCATTCGCGTCATCCCGACTTGCTCAAGTCAATGCGCCACGCAAAAACACAAGACCATGTCCATCTCGCCGAATAGATAGGGGCGAGACTATGCCAGATCCAAACGCGAGCGTATTATCTTGATCTGCAACAACCTCGGAGATTAATATGCTTCCCGCCCCCATGTTTTTCCGTGTTTGTGCCTTGCCCCTTCTCTCTATTCGTGATCAGTCTACCGTCTTGCATCACCGTCAACTCCAGATCTTGTGTTGATGCCTTAGTCTTCCTGGCATGCTTCCGCGGCTTCTCCATGGTCAAGGGCCGGCCATCGACCTATTGCAACGCCTTTACGACCAACACCTAGTTCACAGCTCATCGTACCTAGACTCGCTCCACAGACTCGCTCCCCGTTTCCTCTTTAAACAAACACCAACGAGGCAAAATCTTGAAACAAGCTGCCTCAATGCCGGGACAAGGAACAATGGAACGCGGGCGGTCCAGGAGACGACCACCCTCGAGTCAGTGTTTCGAGCCAGGTATCAATGCCCTGTTCGCTCTGGTCGCCGTAGAAACACATGCAACGTGGCATGTCATGATCATATCTTGGTCTAGTTCGCCCATCACCGGCCGATGAGCCCCCATCCACCCGGGAAGCAATCGTCTTCCAGATGCCTTGGGTTTGATGGTCGGCGCAAATTTTCACTGCCAGATAGTATAAGAGAAAGATTGATACGTTGACTGCTATCCGTGTTTTGGGAATCTTTGGGGGTGAGGGCATCCTGGCCGGCCATACATCGACGGCTGGAACCACAAGGTTGACGTGCCTTGCTCCTCCAAGGTAGATGCACTACGGCCGACGCCCATGACGGGTTGTGTTGGAACATACATACAAAAGGCCCAACCGCCAGAGACTCCTTCAGTACTGCAAACCCTTGTCGTGGCTGTCAGGCAACGATCCAGCAGCGCCAAGTTCTGGCATTAGGCACCGCATGCTCCCGACTTCCCATCTAAGAAGAGGAGAGGTCAACGGAGCTTTATATGCAAACAATGCAAAGAACTTTTCCCGGTGTAGGAAAACACCCTGCCGTTGTGCACCTTCGCCAAGGTACTGGTTGTTCATAACTGGTTGAGACGCGATGAAGACTTCCTTTTCCCGAACGAGAGTTGTACGTTTCGCTTGCCTCCCACATCAATCCGTCCATTCCCTCGGGGTTGGTTGGATCCTGCCACTACCCCCAGGATCAGACAGCTCCTGGGTGCGCCGGGATGATCTGGATCACAGCCTGCTCCACTTCATAACAGGCCGCAACGAGGACTGGCGCAGCAAAGTCAAGTCCCGCGTAATGAACAACCAGATCGCAAGCCAAGTGGCAGCTGGGTGCATCCAAGTTGCATTTTCAATCATCCTGAGGAGCGTGGCAATTGCCTCTGCTATCCCATCACGGAGGAGAAAAGTCCAGCCAAAACTCTCTCGTCATAAACTCCGCAGCAGCAGCCTGGATACTTTCATGGTCCTGCAGATGCGGTCTCCCTGTGCTTCGTCTGCTCTGGACCACGAGAGAAACCACCTCGTGCTCGTTCCATACCGGCCTTGCGGCCGGCCAGGGCTTCCTCCTCTCGTCGCTCGGGAATTACGATGATGGTCTCCTCCTAAATAACTGCGCTTGTCTTGGCGCGCATGGAGTGAATGTCGTCAAAGATAAGCACGCAAGTGTAGCTCACGTCTTGGTCGACGTCGTCGTGCACACACAGGCTCCAACCTCGATCAACGCCGTCAAGTTCCATGAACTTCTCCTGCGAAAACTGGGCATCGTTAGCAACGGGTAGCAGTTGGCCAAGCTCCAAGTAAGAGCGCGTGCGTCCATGGCCAATGCGATACCGGGGTTGCCGTTGTCATGACCACCTCTAGCCAGAGGCAATTGAGCGTTGGTAACTACACGCGCCAGTTCCACCCAATGAGCATGCAACGACTCTGAACCTGACGCTGAAGGTTGCGCCGAGGTGCTGTCGCTTCAGTTGGGTCGAGACGCCGAGAGCATTTGTGACAATCAACGTGAGGTCGAGCATGAGAACCCAGCAAGCCATAGCTTTTGAGCTTCTGCCAGAGCGCGGCTACAACAGCCAGAGATCAGATGGCCTTGACGTGGATTCGACTGGTCTTATTCGCGACTAAGGAACCGTCCGGTCAAGTTCCCATTACCAGAGGCCGGCCCAACGTTGCTCAAGTAAGAAAGCCGATATAAAGTAAAGGCTCAGGTTTGATGAAGAACACACACTGCTTGAGCTCAGGCGCCGATTTACGCGCTGAAAATGCCGATGACAGCCAAAAAGCCAATGGTCATCAATTCCGTGGCCGTTTCATGCTCCTCCAGTCAAAACAGGCGGATCGTAGCAACCAGATCTGCTCAAGGTTTCCCAGGGCCAGGACTTTAGACATGGCATGGTCCTGTCCTCGCGGCTCCAGGGAGACACTTCGATCCGCAACAGCATTGAACCATGCGTCTATCATTCTTTTGTCTCAGTGAAGGGCTCCGTGCGGGGATAGAGTGGCCTTGGCTGGAGAGGCTGGCGGATGGATACGTGTCGACGAACGGGGGCCACGCTCCTCAAGCCCGTGGTGGGCAGCTTCAGGGGGTGGCGCATGTATGCGCTGCTCGTAACTGTACAGACCGAGATCGGAGACTGCATATAATTGACCCATACACGCATAGAGAAGCTGGTTGGGACTTGGAAAAGGTTGGCCTGGAAAGGGATGGCCTGGGAGAATGACTATAGGACCCGGCCGAGCTTGACTCGGCCCGGTCCCAGTGGCTCCCTAGGCACTAATGGGCGCCTCGGCTGTCCAGATCTGACTTGGATGTCTACTGATGGAGTGGGATGCTACAAAGTGGTGCCTCTACAACGCCCAAGGACACAGCCTGATGCTCCTCAGGCTTCAGAGTCGTAGGTGGCAAGCCTCTCCTAAAGCCACCGGTTTGCTAATGTAGGAACTGAAAAACCCGGGAAGGAATGCAATAGTAGTTCATGGCGGCATAGAGAGGTTTCAGTAGGGGCGGGACAATGCAACCATAGAAACAACTGAGCGCTAGTTGATGAGGGCAGAGGTTGAACATTCGCTTCCGGGAGGGGCATTGCCTATTTATTCGACTTAAGACTGTGTCCCTGCTCACTAAAGTCGGGCGCTGATGGCCCAGGGGCTTTCTATATCTTGGGGATGTTGATAGGTGCCTCGGCAGACCGAGGCTTCGATATCATGGCCAACTGGGGAAACCGAAACAACCATGCTGCCAGGCGGGCTTCTCGAACAAGGTATCGAATCACTCTGCGGGTGATGTAATCGCCGGTTCTGCCCCAAGGACCAGGCCAGAGAATCGCCAGGCTTGGCTAAACATTCCGGTAATCCAGGCATTCCCTAGTAAATACACTCATTCAACATAAGAGAGGAGCCGCAGTTGCTATGTATGCAACAGGTCTGGTCCAAATCTGATCAGGCTGATCACGCCACATCACCAGAACTGGTTGTTAGTCATAGACAGCGATGCTCGGTGACGATCCATGTCGGGTTCTGTCGCAAGGCACGGCTAATCCTCCCTTCTCCTCGGCCAGATAATGAGGGCTTCATTCTGGACATGGCCTTGTCGGTCGCAAGGGCACGACGACAGGCGAGGTTGGATAGCCCATCAAATGGCGTGTCGACAGCGAGACACCAGCAACTGTCTTGCCTGGCCGTATGCCAAATGAAGGGCGGGAGTCTGCAAACCTGACCATCTCTGGAGACAAAGCCTTAGGCTGGCGTGCTTCTGATGCTCCCAATCACGCCGCAACAAGTCCTGCCATTATATCACCTGGTCATGTCGTTATGGCCATTTAAACGTCGCCGAGCGCGAGAGTTATATTGGGAAGGCCTCAACTCCTAGCCAAGTCAACGGTCGGCACTCGAGACAGGTGCCCAAGATGGTCACTTGGATGACTCGTGCCTTCGACTATTCTCGATGCTCAAATGCTATTAACGGGGTGCCGGAGTCACTGTCTGACTCTCGTTATGTCAAGTGGAAGGAGTAGATTGATCGAAGGTGATTGGGCGTCTTGGCAGAGATATATGGCTGACCCTAGATTTGATGGGGCTGGTTAGAGGGAACGTCTGGCGCGTGAGCTTTGCCAATATCTGGCATTCTGAGATCGAGGGCAAGGCATGATGGACAAGTAAATAAGGGTCGCTCCTGAGCATACTTTCCAGTATCACGCCGCGGTGCGGTCAAGGGCGTAGAGTGGCCCAACGCGTACATTTCTGTCAGAAACTAAGCAAACGTTGGTGTCCGTCTATAGTTTCTTTACAACCCTGCTTCGCATCACTGACTCCAAGGGCTGATTCCCCGAGAACAGTGTATCCGACCTTCCGGTACGTTGCGGGGAAGAACATGGTGGCCAGCGAGACGTTCTCGACTCGAACCTCCATCGTGAGACGTGGGTCAACATCGGCGAGCATGGCAATCCAGACGCCAACGTCTGAGTTTACACGTGCTTCCTGATAGGCACGTGCGAGAATCCATGGTCCCTCAAAACGGGTAGAACCTCTGTGGCATGGCTGATGCAGTTGTTGATGCTTGCCATGGCCGACAACTCGTACGCCGTGTAGTCAGTCTCGGCAGTCGCCTATCCCGACTTGACCCTGCTTGTGATTGAGGTGCATGTCTCGTCCTAGTTCCGGCGCTTGTCTATTTCCAGCTTAAGTCGATCATCAGGCACCGAGGCGCCCGTCGTCTGTTGCTCGAACCTGACCAATGCCGGCTCTGCTATCCAGGAGATGATGGCGCAAGCTGCTGCTTTCATTTGCGCTCGTCCGGTCGGCAAGACATCTGACATATCCCAGAAGGAGTGGATCCAAGTAGAAGCCGTGGTACGGACAGGAGCATAGCGGGTATCACCCAGGTCAAGCCGGGGCTCCTGGGGATAAGGGGGTCAAGTTCATCTTCGGCAGATTCACAGGTTAAACATCCTTTCTTTGGTAGTGGATGACGGGGAATCAACCTTCTCACGATGGCCGGCCATCGGAACTGGGCGACACGGCTTGTCAAGTCTAGTCGCATAAGCAATCGCTCCATAAGCGATGGACTGGTCAATCGAGAAATATGGTGGCCGGTCCGAGGTCGCCACCGTGACGGTCTTCTCCCGCCGCCGTCATGGGTCATATTCTGGCGAGAGCCACGGGGGCATGGGCAAGCGGTCGGGCCAGGAGAATCTAGATCCGTCATTCAGATATGCAGACCAATACACGACACGGTTGAGATATCGGCCTCGTCGTATAGCCTCGGCTACAGGCTCCGTGCCCTCCTTCCTTGAGCTTCCAGCCGGACGGGCTTTGATGACAGGATCCAAAGTCTCTCAGGCTGGTCAGAGCATTCAGCGATGGGTTGTCTTCGATAGGATTGTAGGGTCCTACGTTGATCAGGACATGTGACTAGTGTTGGTTGGTGTCCTTCAAGGAACTGGTCCTCAAGTCATGCTTTTCTTCGCAGCTGGAGCATCGCTTCCAGTCGCTGCGGGGAGGCAACGGGTGGTCGGATTCTGATATTTGTGTGAGAGGTGGTTCGATCGATCGCAGAGTGGTCGAGAGGCACGATCTCGGCCGCAGAAACAAGCGGCAGGTTGGAGAGACGGTTGGGGATGGAGGATTGGAAAGCGGAATGCAGCGTCAACTGCTTGGTCGCATCAGCCGGTACCCCAAAACATCTCCAGCGAGGGGAAGTTATCTCCACCAGTGTCTGAAGTTCTCAACGCAAGTCATACAAACCTTGCCATGATGGCAAAACGCCCAAATTCCCTCAACGCATCATTGCCCTCATCGTCGCAGCCCAGAGCCATGGCCAGAGTCGACGCCATTGCTCCCAGACTCGGATTCGTACAGCGAGATGGATGGTTGGCAGTCGACAAGACAAACTTGCCGTCCGTTCTTGGGTCTGGTCCCGACTTCTCAATTGCATTGCGTCCCTTTCGAAACGAAGTCGGCGGACAGCTACGTTAGACATGGCTCAAGATGTTCTCTAGCCAGCCCATCGGCAAGTTATGGAAACTTCCCTGAAGCTCAAATAAGGCAGACTTGTCGGGTGTCTTTTATGCCTGGGCAGGTGAGTAGAGCTGCGCATGCCGGTCCAGAGCAGGTTGCTTGGTCGAGCGAGGATTTGACGTTGAGAGAGCATCCTTCTTCTGTTGGTTGGCATGCGTGCCTCAGGATAAATGCGAGTCCGTTTCTTGACCATTCCAGACTGTCACACACAATGTCGTTCAAGCCTTGGTCTGTCAGGTGAGCAAGGTCTGTAAACGGAAAACATTACCAGTTTGATCGGTGATGGGCCAATGGCGTCGATGTGCTCGTTGTTGAGGCATGGCTGGAAGGACGGCAGCGCGGTCAGTCTGTCGGGTCCAGCCAGTGATGTGGAGGATGGGAGTGCACCGCCCGACCACCTGGAATAGAAGCGTGTCCTCAAGCGCCATTGCATTTTCCGTCATCGTTTACATGACATGGTGCCGCGTCACGATCGACACATCGTTCAGACTCGCCGAGAGCACCGACAGGTGGATAATCATCACCGACGTGCTGCTGGCCATGGTTAAGAGACAGTGATAAAGGTAGACTCGGACAACCCCGGGAGCTCCCGCGAGATCATAACCAACCTGAGGCAAGTCATTACAGAAGTTGAGGGCGGTGTCGATGTCCGGATACAGCCCGTTGGTCGCCAGGGGACTCAGCATGGCTATGAACATGCAGATGCCCAAGCTGTCGATCATGGGCCTCGATATAGCATAGAGGTCACAACTAAAGAACGCGACGGCGGCATACTTTTTCTCCACGATCCTATTATAAGCGTCGTGGTGTCCAACGAGGGCTAGTACGACAAGGAGTTCGTTGGCAAATGCTACTGCCTGCACGCGTTCGGGGGCTGCGACTGATCCGAAGGGAGGGCGTAACGCCAACGTGGCCAAGGTGTCGGGGAACGCGGGAATAACCGGGGAGACGTACAACATCATCAACATGCCGTCGTCGGACCCCGTGAATGTCCACAACGGGCCCAGCTTCGACTTAAGATGTCTGGCCGGCGGTCCCACATTCTCCGAAAAGAGGCCAGCCAGCGTGGACATAGACGTGATCTGGAAGTTCGACAACAGCGTCATTGTGGTGGACTCCATGTACACGGCCAACACGGAGCCGACCAGCAACCGCCAAGATGTCTGAGGGGCTCGATTTGCCGCCCAAGTTGGACAGTGGGTCGCTGTCCGTCAGCGTGTCGGACACGGTCGGCATCACTACGATCAACGAGTACAACACGAGGGATGCTGCCCTGCATGTGTGACTCGCCAAGTACATGCTGATATGCGAGCGCATATGCACCCTCCTTGGTGCGTCGAGGAGCACCACGATCGACGGGATATCCAACGACACGTCAGTCATGATGTTCTGCGTCCAGTAGTCTGAGGCGCTCAAGAGGGGCATGATCCAGAACCTGAGCAGGAACACCTCGGTGACTGACCGGCTACACCAAGTACGAGGGCGGCTTCGTGGTGACTCCAACACCCGTATGCTACGAGGGGGTGGCCATCTTGGACGGCAACTCCCTGTACCGGTCGCTAATGAAGCGTCTGCAGATCTACGTGGACAGCTATGCGTCCGCGTCCACGATCGAGGTCCTCCAGAAGAAGACGTCCGATAGAGCTACCCGTGAACATCAAGGACGTGGAACGAGAGAAAGCCGCGTGGAACAACGAGGTGATAGTGAACATGACCTACATATCGATCGTCCAGGGGGAGACGCTGTTGGGGGAGATGATATCCATGCTCATCGAGCTCAGGTCGAACGCCAGGAGGCGTCGAAATACCCCATTGGATCCAGGACAAACTCAGGTGGACGGTCCTAGCGCAGTGCTTCAAGCTTCTGCCAGTCAGCGTGTACAGAGCTACCGGTTGGGGGGACAGCATCCTGTGCTCGAGGGTCTGCGCAGAGGCCATCACATGCGCGGCCAGATACTATATCAAGAACATAATTAGGGTATCAGCTAACAACGAGAACAGGGTCATCCACGGGGACACAGGCTCGATATTCTCGCACATTGGCGGGTTCGACCGCAGCGAGTGTGAGCCGGCCGGCGCGAGGTTGAAGATGCTGATAGACAAGACCATGGATAACACGCCGTTCAGGAGTGTGAAAGCCGACTTGAAGAGCAACTACAAGTCACCAGGAAGTACTCGACCGTGGACTAGGACGACGTCGTGGAGACCAAGGGCATGACCCTGGTGAAGAGGGGCACACTGCCTGGAGTCAGGTACGTCCCCAAGAACGTCCTCAAGATGGTGAACAGCTCCAACCCAGACATCAAGAGGAGGCGCCCGACGATGTTCATTGGAAAGATCGTGACAAGCGTACGAACGGACAACATGCCCCCCGACTCTCCAGATGCTCAAGACCAAGATCAACTGCCAGCCCCGCTACAAGTACAACTCGACGAACGGCGAGTGCGTCTTCGTCATGGTGGATTCCGGGGCGGCCGTCACCAACGTAGACAGGGAGCGGGTGGTGAACGGAATCCAAGGTGACCAACACGGACAGCTACTGCTGGCT
The DNA here is from genome assembly GCA_013623625.1 of Fusarium setosum. NCBI lineage: Eukaryota > Fungi > Ascomycota > Sordariomycetes > Hypocreales > Nectriaceae > Fusarium > Fusarium setosum. The sequence goes on along the minus strand of JABFFE010000113.1, from coordinate 12,836 downwards.
GAACGCCTCCTGGGGTGTCACTGGCCTCAGCGCCACTTTCAGCTACAGAAGCAAGGACGGGGTGCAGACGCTCAGCTCGCTCCAGGATGTCATGAGAATGATCAACGGCAAGTCGTGCATGTGTTTGGCGATGGTCGTCATATCGCTGACGCACCCCGCCAAGATGGTGGACGCAAGCCTGCGCCGGACAAGACCTCATACGGACTCAGCGTCAAGTTGCACAATGCGTTGGGCATCGACATTCGTGGATCCACAGCCTGGCCTGGTAGGGCTCTACCGGGTTGACCGTGCCGTCCAGAATCGCCTAGAGGGCTAAGGTCATGTCGGGAATGAGCAGCAGCTCCATCTTCTCGACCAGGAGCACCACCGCGTTCGCCCAGGGCCGGCCGGCCGTGCTGATGACCAAGCCAAGTCGGAGAGCTACATGCAGAGCACCATGAGATGAAGGTGAAGGAGGTCAGGGTCCGGACGATCTGCACGAAAACTCCCTTGCGATGCCCGTCATCGAGCCGGTCTGGGCAGCTGCAGCGTCACGTATGTGCAGCTGTTCACTCTCTCGTTACAAACAAGCTCGCGAACTTGGCCTGGAACAGAGCGAGGACGGTGTACGACATCCCGCCCAGGGAGATACGGACGGTCGATGAGACGGAGACCACCGACGCCATCAGGGCCGAGTACATGAACATAGCTATGAGACTGGCAGCGATCTGAGCGGCACGGGTAGAGGTGACAGGTTCGACGCGACGATTAGAGGCCTAATGGTCATTGGATACTCGGCACCCATCAAAGTGATATGCATAGCCCTCTACCCGTACGACCATATACACTTGCTGGTGGCCATATCGTTGACGTACTCGCCGATAAGGTGCAATGGCGCCACCCCAACTGTTCAGATCATGAGCCAGGACATGACCATGACGGCCAAGACGCTTAGAAGCAGAACGTCCAGATGTTCATCATCCCTCGGCAGCAACATGCAGACGGACGACGTCGCATTGACCAGCAAATTCGCCGCGCTGCTCAGGTGCTCGTACTTGTTGTGCTTGGTTCTAGGCGTGGCGTTCATCAACTGCGTGCCCGTGCCGGTCGACAACACAGCGAAGAGGGTGAGTTACGCCTCCATGTTTCCCGAGTAGCTCGGGGGGATGATCATGATACATACTCATACGAGTTCGAGATGCCCATAGGAGTCATGGGCGCATTGGCCTCGGACTCGGTGCGCAGCACGTTCGGCTCGTACAAGGGCCCCGTCGTGACCCACGAGTGGATGAGGTACCCGACGGGCGTGGTGTATACGTTCATGAAGGAACAGGCGATCGGGTCACTAATAAGAGCACTTGTCGTTATAGACTTGGTCGCTGTCGCTGTCGCTGTCGCTGCGGGTTTGTCCAGGGTCGTATTCGCCTTCTCGGCCAGCTATGACCAGATACGCGACGTCGGCCAACACAGCGGTAGACTATCCAGTCATCACAAGCCTCGCATTAGCCACAGGGTCAGAGTAAGCACCCTCATCTGTAAGAGAAGCCTGCTATTCTTCCGGTTTCGCGCCCCGATAATCGCTATGTCCCTGCGCCTGTGGGCTCGCGGCCATCGTCTAAAGTCGATCCATGCTGGGCCATCGTATGCAATGTTACCATGTGCCGGTCGTTGAGTTCTTGGGAGCATATTTTCTAGGCGGCGAGGTAGAGGACGAACCGTCGCCGAGGATGGGTCGTTATTTATTTGTCGATAAGCAGGCCCAAATACGATTGGAAAATTGGATATCATGGGCACTGGCATTCTTTTTGCAAGTCCAGCCACCAAGTCAAGACTGGGACGGGGATGCCCGCGTCCTGGTTCGATGTCGTCCTTCCCCGCCGTATCGCCCGTGTAGCAGATATCGTTCATAGCCATCATCTACTGCTACCGTTCAGTCGTCCTTGGTCACATACACGGTTCGAGATCGGGCTGCTCGGTAGGGAGTGTGGTGGTTAAGCTTCATCATGGTTAGCACCAGTCATGTGCTTCAGGAACCATATCAAAGAATCCATCTTGCATGGCTTCAAGGTGTGTAAAGAGGAGATTGATACAACCAAAGTCCTTGCATCGCAGGCTTGTCGGCCTCGGTCCGCGCGAGCTGGCTGGGGTTCACGACATGAAGTTGGCGCGGAGCGTCCAGGTTTTGTGACGAAAGTTAAGAACGGACCGGTGCTGACGAAAGGCCTGGTCGCCGGACTAGTACCACTGGTCGAGGTTTTTGGTGTCTTTGACAAGGATGTGATCAGTCTATCTAGCTCAGGTATCTTGGCAGTGATGAAAGTTATTCTGCAGAAGCATACTGGAATCGCCGCTAAGTACCTCATCCGTACCGTTCAAGGGCGTCAGAGCCCCGAATTGAACGTGAAACACATGGGGGCTTGTTGTCGATTCTCGATTCATACATATTAAAGGGTTTATCGAGTAAAAGTTCAAATCGGTTGGTTTAGATCGAGAGCAGAACGTCACTCCAAGGTAAGAAAGAGAAGGTAGGAGTTGAGTAAAGGATTGAGTTATAAGAGGGGTCCAGAAGAGGATAAGAGTCGCAATGAAGAGGTGTGAGTGTAAGACTGCGGTAAATGTGGAGTAGATGGCATCTTTGCCTTCAACATCCAGATCGAGACGATCATCATTGTCCCATGCCGTTGTCCAGTCGTCAGGTGGTCTTGATGGTCCCCAAGGTGTCTACCAGCGACGTAGGCCAATGTAGTTCCCTTTCGCACAGGATGAGCTGGAAGAGGTAAAATCCCCATTGCTGATCAGTCGAGCGTAGAACAAGAACCCGTCGTCTCGTTTTGACGAACTCTCGGGGTAGAGAAAAGCAAAGTTGTTGGCGACAGTGACTTTGCCGAGGCGGCATGGACAGAAGTAGAATCAGCGGAGCTAAGATTCGCGAGGCACTTGGCTTCCGTGGAGTACTACCGCGGGATGCTTCTCACTAAAACAGGCCATGCCACGGCTTCCTCTCCACTATCAACCGTAAAGGAGCAAAGGGCCAACAATGCCCAACTGCAGCTTGTGTGCCGGACATACAAATGGGCGGCGATGGCTGATAGTCGCGAGAATCGGTTCTTATAGTCTTATCCAAGGTTGACGGTCAGCACGTTGCCTCGGGTCTCTCCGGCTCAAACGAGATGGGTATCGGACGGTGAGAACAGCGCCAGAGCAACGCATACAACGCCTGCCTCTCTGTAGGTATTAGAAATTGCCAAGTCCGATGCCAGAGTATCTGACTTGCTGCATATCTTTTTCGGTAAGAGTAAGACGACTGCCGGCGGACTGTTCCGAGAAAATACCAACAGACATCGATCACCATCCGAACACGGCCGGCCATCGGCTGGGGGTCACCGGAACAGCAAACGATCGAGCTAAAGTTGTCGTCTCCAAAGTGCCATCTACAGCTCGCTGCACTTCAACCCGGCGTAGATCCGGTACCTTTCACATCTCCCACGAAGCGAGTAGCCCGGTGATTTGAAGTATCTGTGGCGGTTTTGTTTGTTGTTTTCGTTGTACTATTTTCGTGTTGATCAGATCTCTTGTAGATGGATTCGTAGAGTTCGATTATATCAGATCGTCCTTTCGTCAGAGTCATGAGTGCAAAAGCGGAAGAACCCAGAAAGGGGGGGGTGGTCCCCAGTGTTGTTAGGTCTGTAGGAGTCCTACAATCTGCTGAGGAACCATGATTCAGAAACCATGTCCTTCCTGCCGACCACCAAATCCGGATCACGCACCAGGTCGTGGCCAACACCGACGAATATCCCCAGGGGGTCGTAAGGAAAAACTGGGATGGCCAGCCATAATGGTGCTGGACACCATAGAGGGGAAGAGTAGCAGTTGTGCAAATCAAATAATGACACCTTTCGCCAGCGGTCAAACCCGTTGGCGGGTCAACGATTTGTCGGTATTCCAAAGCCACTCCGCATAATGAGGTCAGAAGTCTAGGCCAAGTTTCCAGCTAAGGGTGCTGTGGGCGACTAAGGTGACCGTGAACAGTATGGGATAGGGTCCGCAGCAGGATTCGAAGACCGAGATGTGCTTGAGTGGTAGCAAAACCTCAATGTGTAGATCTCGGAACAAAGGGGTAACCGTTGTATGCAGCCACCGCTTATGTCTCGAGGAAAGCAGACGAATTGGTCGCGGTGTTCATCTTGCTGAATGAGGGACCACAAGATTTACACGTGAAAGCCCGGCTATGAGTATGCCGTTGGTCTTAGGGCTGAATGGGAGATGGCAGAAGAAGGATGCAAAGGCACGATGCCAAAGCCCAACATACTTGCCGGAAGAAAAGCGAACATACAGGCCCCTCGGTCCGGCGGGAACAATCTGCAGATACCGTCGTCCACGGCTGGCCTGCCGCATAGAGTGCCACCGAGAAAGCAGCTAATAGGATATCTCAAGTCACAATGACTCAGGACACGATGACGGCGAGGTGGCAGTAAAGAGACTCGACTGAATCAACGGGTATGCAACGATGGTGGTGGCGTGGGCTGAGACTTGGGATCGACAACGGTTCTGGCTCGAGACACAAGGCGTCGAGAATGAAGGCGGTAGCGCGGACACGGAAGAGCAGGCCCGATGATAGCGGAACGTACGCCGGGATGCCCAAGGCGACAATCAGGGCATTATCGGCCGTATCGGGCGAACAGCGAGTTGAGGAATTGACCGTCGTTTGGCCATTAGTGGCAGTGTCTTGGACTGCATGATGTTGAGCGTGTCGTTGTCGCCGCCGTCGGGGATGTCAGCACAGAACCAGACTTCAGCGCCGTTTGATTGTTGGTGATCGTGGCCAAATCCTTCCTGTCGAGGTATGTGGCTTCGTGCTCTATGAGGCTGAAGAGTCATTGGTCCCTCTTTCGATGACGCGAATTGCAGCACGATGGTGCCCGCATCCATCCGGTCGCAAAGCGAATAAGGCGAAGCTCAGCGCCCCCATTGACCATATCGATAGCCCGGATACTTAGCTGTCAAGGCATGTACAGTGCCGGGAAAACACAGTTGGCGGGTTCATCCACTTGCCGTCCAATGCGTCGGTCCTCGTGATCACGGTCTGGATAGGTGCCCAACGGTTCAGTCCGAGTGGCGGCAAAGCGGCTTGACAAGGCGGACCAAGAGTGGAGGCCAGTGATCAGGACGGTGTGTCAACAAGGTCGTTCAGAGAACCGATAGATAGCCATCGGCACCAGTAAAAACAGATTCACGAGCTCAGAGATGGCAGGGACGGCGACTAACTCCGTCACAGGTGCATGTAAGATGATGTTGAGAGGTTGTCGAGCGATCGATACGAGGGAGGGAAAGGCGCGAAACTGGCAGGCGAGCACTTTAGGCAGCATACCTCTTCTCTCCCGAAGTCGAAGGGAAATCTGTTGCTCTGGCTGGCCTGGCTCCGCAGTCTGGGGTATGGTTGTTGTGTGTTGGGGTTTTGGCGTTGTCGTCTCTTGTCCATATTGCTTGGTTCTTGCATTAAGGCCACTGAGGTATGGGATACTGCCAAACGTACATCCCAGCCGGTGGATACGCTCGAGATCGTTTGCCGGGGGAGTATGATCGACCGAGTTGTCTCGTTCATCTTTGCTGGACTCGAGTTGCCCCGAGGGAAGGTCGAGCTAAGAGCAGAGTCGTCTAGGAAATGGGAAGCTTGGCGTAAGTTCATGTAGCGGCGACGACTCGATGAAGAGAGGTAACGCTGCAACGACAGTTCGAGACTGAGGAGGGAAGCCGGATGACTGCGCTTCATGTTGTCGCTCGCTGAAGCGTAGTCGGGTGCAGTGCGAAGAGACGACGGGACGAAACGGGGATGGCAGCCCGTGAAGGGACTGTTCAATGCGGAAAAACGAGGTCTATTGTCCGGGGGGTTGTGACTTCGAGTCGTAGTCTTCTGCGTCGCGGTTTGGCAGACATATCGGTCGCGTATTTGGGCACGGTATTGACAAGGCGGGGCAAGTCAAGGCGAGAAGTCGCGGTCGGCACGGAAAAGGAACGAGTACCCTTTCGAGGCTGCAGGAATGTCCAAAGCCGCTGTGTTTGACAACAAGGCAATCTTACGTGAATGGTGTTAAGGTTAAGGATTACAAGCGTCAGTGACGAATCTGCTGGGTGCCCAGCGGCGGAGTCTCTGAGTCAGCGTCCTCACGTGAACCCCTCACGCTCGCAAACAGGATGTCGGTGAATGGGGATGGCTAAGATGGGTACCGTAAAAGCCCAAAGCTTAGAGACACTCGTCTAAACTCATTTGGGTTGCGGCTCGTAGACATGTCATTAAACAACAAGAAGTGATGGGTATAGACAAAGGTAACTCGTCGTCGTCCAACGAGACAGAACTATTTTACGTCGACGTAGGTACAGGGTAGGCGCATTTAGGCAATGCTCTCTCGCCGCTCTTCCGTCCAGTTCGAAGAACAAATAGAAGAAAAGAAAAACCCCTCTATCTCCCTGAGAGCCTACGAGTCGTGGGCTTTTAAACTATGTATAGTAACCCATGCTAACTTGACGCTTGCAAGACCAGAACCGTTCGGCTACAAAGAATCACTGGATTGTTCCAACGGTGACCAAGGGTGTATACACTGGTAAGCTACGTCGCCGCCGCCACTTTAGCCGGATTCCCGCATTTACTTTTAAATACAAGTGGAGGCTCAGGTACTTGGTCATGATGGAAATGGCCAAGTTCCCGGCTGAGATGAACAGGACGACCTAGCCGGCTTCGATCTCGGAGGCGGGCGGGGCCGAAGGACGGCCGAGCTTGGCCGGAACGAATGGTGAGCGCCGGGGGGTCTGAGAGCTTCAACCCGACTCCCACGGGAAACGCCAAGGAGCTCAATACCAATAGGCCGCCGCTGGGTCTGAATACCCTGGAAGGCGACAGCTCTCGTGCGGGGAGGCATCCGAGTTTGAATGACGAGGAGCGGTGGTTGGTCCGGGGCAGATGTTGGACTCCTACTCGTCGTCCAAGGCCAGCTCTTCCGGTCGGGACCAACATTCTGGACAAGTTTCTCGTGGTAGAGGAATTCGAACAAGACTAGGAAGAGAATAGTTACTGATCCTCAATGAAAATGCCTATCCCAACTCTAAACACATCCCGATCGTGATCGTGATATCCCCCGAAACATCCAGGGGGCTTCGGAATGCCAATGGCCATGGCCGAAACTACCTAGACGACCAACCCAATCTCATCAACGCCAGTACATTCCACGCCGGTGCCCCGTAATGTAGTGCCCGATCGAAGACCCCTATTGATGGCCGCATTCAGGTCCTCTAGCTCACTCATCAACTGCTGCAACTCCTCCTCAAGTCGTTTCAGCTCTCTCCGAGGCTTTACCTCCCTCTTTTGAGCGATGGTCAGCAGCTTGTTGAAGACCCCAAGTGCTCTTCGTAGACTTTCAACCTCAGGCGGGTCCGCGGCCACACGTTGGATCATGGACACGAGGGTCGGAACGCTGGCAATTTCGAAGATGGCATCAGAAGATGCTTTTCGGATGAGTTCGACCTCGACTTCTGCTGTCTCCACGGCCCTCTCTTTCGCCTCGATGCAGTCCTTGATTTTCTTCGTTTCCGCTTCCAGCTCTGCTAGACGGTTCCTGGCCTCCCTCACTTCCTGGCCCTTAGCATCTACACTGCGCAGCAAGCTGTGGTGCTCATCCCCCAGGTGATGCCACTCCTTATATCTCTCCATGTATGACTCGACGATCTCCGACTCGCGACTGTCTGAATCGACGGACTCCGGAAAGGCAAGCGGGGATCTGACAGTCTCGGACTCGACGCGGCTTTTCTTCGACCACGGTGAACTGGCTGCGCTCGAGCTCACTGCCTGCTTGTCGCGGAGGTGCTTCAGGTAGCGAGGGCGCTCGGAGCCGGATGCCTCCCAGTCGTCTATATCATCTTCGTCGTTTGTCATCTCTGCATAATGGTCAACACAGCGCGGAGGTTGGACGATGGGGACTGGGGACGTACCTGTGTCAGCTGGGACCTTTGTTGGATTGTCATCTACGGCCGGGTTGTTGTCGCCTGGAAGCCTTTTTGTCAGTTTTGCGTACTTGTGCCTAACCTTGGCGATATCGATTTCCTTCGGCCCAGGCACAAGACGGCACTCAACCAGAGCAGAAGCAACGGCCACAGCGACCACGCCGCAGTTGAAGGAGTCCTCTTGGATAGGGCACGGCTGCTGCATGTCAGAAAGCCGTTTCCAGGCACCCACCAAGCCGCTCGACTCTTGGACAAGGGCAGACAAACATACCTTTTGAGCCCATCGCAGTTTCTCTTCAAGACATGGCCCATCCATACTGCCATCAAACACAGACAAGTTCTTGCTAGCCCACCGTTTGACTCGGTCAAAGACTCTCTTGGCTCGGTCCTCATTCCAGAGTGAATCATAGAGGTTCACGACGAGCTTGATGCAGTCGAGGTGTGCCACCATCCAGTGAGACTCGTCGTGCATGATAAAGACCAGGTTTTTCGGCAGCGGCTTTGATATTTCATCATTGGCCCAATCCTCCGGGAATGGGTAGCCGGGTTCGAAATAGCGCCATCCTTTCTCTGGCCGATGGAACGACATGCAGTTGTTGATGTCGGTGCCGGATAACCACTCGCCTTTTCGACCGAGAGTCTCTGAAGTCGGCGGTCGTCTGTCAGTGATGTTGTCTCTGAGCTCCGGCCCGCGCTCTGGCTTGTGCTCCGGCTGGTCGTCTTCGAGGTCTAGGACCATCTCGTCGCCGCTATAGTCGTCATGGCCTTCCTCATCCTTGTTACCCTCAGTGTCCCCATCGCCCCCACCACTCCCATGGCGCCCGTAGGACCTGTCTCCTCCATCGTCTTCTTCCCTATCCTCGCCAACATCGCGTTGCGTGGATCTGGACCCCCTCTCCCTCTTCAACGGTCTCTTAAACACCAGTCGCAGCCTCTCTCCTTCAGGATTGATGACTTCCACCTTGTCCCCCTTCCCGGCGATCCTCTCAACCTTGCTGTAGTCGGTCTCGTCCTTGGGTATTAGCCACTTCTTCGTAGCTTCATCCCCGAAATGCTCGTTGACGAAGTCGAATACGGATTCGGCAGCGGATATGGTGAGCCTGGCTCGGCCACGCTCAGATAGGTCAGATATTGCTTTCCGGCAAAGGCCACCCTTCTTTCGCCAAAGAATGCTCAGTGGCACGCCCCGCTGGTCGAGGGCTAATACCGTCTTGAACATGAATCCCGAGATATTTGGGCAGTTGGGATTCTTGGGTCTGAACTCGTCAGGGTACCACTTCCCGCCGTCAAACCTTTCCGACAAGAAGTCGACGTATTTGCGAGCCTGGCGACTTATCTTAACCTCCGAGTCCTGCGTCTTGTTTCTTTCCGTGGACATGACGTTGAGTTCTCAGCTTGAATCGAGATGCAGCCTGCGAAACGAAAGCCGGGGCTTGAGAGGAGGAGATCGGGAAGACTGCTTAAAGGGTCGCGGGTATGGTCCGAAGGCGGCGAGGGTAGTTGTTGAAGTTTTGAGTAGAGTCGAAGGAACTTGGTCGGCCAGCCGAGTGTCACGACCAGCCATCACACCCAGCTCCAGCTAGGGGGTGGTGCGCGCGGGAGGCCATCGCCGGATAGACACATCGCACCTGCAACTCACCGAGCTCACGGCCAAGGCTTCAAGTCTCGAGCCTCCTAGGAGGCAAATGAGGAGAGAGGGGAGGGCATGGCGGATGGCAACACTGAAGAACGGGTACGGACAGGTAATGGCTGGCTCTGGGCTTGCGCGGACGGCCTCTGCGACGAGTGGCCGAGCATGACAGAGGGAAGCGCTGGGAGGCTGTCGATCGGCTGGGGCATTTGCACATTTTGAGACTGTTACGTAACTATCCAAGCCAAGGAGGGCAAGCTGTTTCTTATTTGCTTTTGCTGGGCCAGGGACAATTAGCCAGCGCAAGCCATATCACATTGCCAATCCAGGACTCCCAGCCTGGCGTCGGTTCGATTCGCATCCATCATTTTCCATGGCCCAACCGTGAAACGCCAGAAAGAGGGTGACGATGCCCCAATTCACACAACTTGCTCGGGTTTGTGCAGAAACAGCCCAGGAGTGCAGCACTCGGCAGACAACTCCAAAGCGGGTGCTTCTAGGATACACCCCGACCGTCTTTCACCCCGACCGTCTGCCACCCTGGCCGTCTTCACCCCCTCCCCCTCAGAACTCAGCGCACGCCTGAGCAAACATGAGGGCATCCCCACTCTCCTTTTATAGTACATATGCCGCGCTTTCCGCGAGCCAGGGAGGGGGTGAAAGTCACACGCTGTGGCGCGGGTGCGGCAGAAGTGGCAGTCGGGGGTGCAGTTTATCAGGCAGGCTGCGCAAACAGAAAAAGTCGGCAACCCATGGAATTCGCAACATATGACGTTGGAGCACCCATGACGTGGCCATGGCTGAACAGTTGAAGGGGTGGCTTGACGGGGCTTGGAAAAGTTGTACAAACCGATTCAAGCACGCTCCAGTTAAATGCTTTGTTTGTTAGTGTGTTATGCCACGCATCTGACAGTTTGTTATGTATGAAACGGCACAGATCGTGCAAGACAGCAGCGCGACGATCTTGGAGCTCCAATAGCAGCACCAAGGGCGTCGTCGACCCACGATGCCCTGAGAACCCAGGATGAGGAGTAGTCGGCTGGATATGGCGCGGACAAGGAGACAGAGATGTCTCGTGGAGATGGGTAACCGAAACCAGGCTCCTGCCACTTGTAGGGATCGAGGTCGACGACACTCCTTTTCTTAAGATATGTGCCTTCACAGCCTCGGGCTCGACGGGTTGGTGGGTGAAGACGGCGGTTCCACGGCGACTGTACCGCACGTCAGCTTCGAGCGGTGATTCAGAAGAATCCACCTACCTCCTAAAGACATGCGAGGCCAGGGCTTCATCAACTGGGACGTTGATGCTAGGAATGCCAAGGTACGTCTCCTGCGCTGCCGAGTGTTGGCGATGCTGCGCTCTCATATGCGAGCAAGTCCTGGTCCTGGTCTTTTGCCCTTCATGAGATGCCCATAGCGACATGGATGTTACCCATAGGCTGCAAGACTCGCCCCCCTCGAGGTTGGGGATCGTAAAGATCGACTTGTATCCGCGTGGAGTCTCGTGAAGCCTTGCTGAGATGGAGGACGATGGTTGATACAAAGGATTCTCAATCGTCCGTCCTCTGCAGCATGGGCCGTCGTGCCAAGTAAACAAACAGGTCACTTGCTTGAGATGCGGTTTCGACCAAAGGAAATCGTCAGATGGTCGTTGCGTCAAGATGCCACGAATGGCAAGAAAGGTGACATTGTAGAGGTGCTACCTAAATCTTGGCTAATGGATGGCATTTTGGCACGTCGTTGAATTCAGTGCTCGGTGGTGGAGGTCCGGGCGGTGGTGGAGAGCTCCGAGACGCGGCATCTGGGAAGTCAAGATGCGAGATCAGAGTTTGATTTCGTAGTTGCTCGATTTGGCAAAATGACATCATCATAAAGGGGCTAGATTGTGCTCGTCAGACCCACCCCAACAAGATCAGTGGGTCAGTCTCCTGCCTTCTCTCGCATCTGCCACTGTATCTTGGCGTCATGACTGCTGGGCTCTAGCGCATCAACCACTAATCCCTAGCGCCCCTACAATACCTAACACTCCGACTTATTATTCACGGTACCTACCTCCCTATTCTGCTGATCACCTTGAGGCTGCTGGCGGGGATGCACTTGCAACGAGGCGCTCGATGAGGAATCAGTACACTTGGCGTGAGGCTGTTGAGAATACTCTTGAGAGGGTTGATAGATTGATCCACAACCATACGTAGAATGCCACTTCCGTAGATGCGGCTGGAGTCGTTGCGCGCGATGCGGCGTGTGTTTGCAAGTCAATGGCCTCCCCGGGTCGGCATCCCAGTCAACGCCGCGGAGAGTAGTGTGGTTGGGGAAGAGTCGCCTCAACAGTCTCCCTCGCGATCCTGCGGAATATAATATGCTCTACATTCTGGGAGGCTTCGAACTGCATAAATATCCTTGTCGATCCGCTGTGCTTGTGTTGTCGCGCTACACCTTCGCCGCCTTTGAGAGCTTGCGGTCCTGACCGATGGCTGCGACGTAGCATAACCAGACTGCCCGATCGGGATTATGGAGCAGCTCGCGTGGCCAGACTTTGGAGGCCTGGGCGCCGAGCGCTTTCTCTTGGGCTTTCTGTTGTAGGCCGCCGAGGGTCGCGTCGAAGAGCGGCACTGAGGACATCGATCGCAGCGTCATGAGACCCTCACCATCGCTTTAGACAGTAGGGCACGTTGTTGAGAACACTGCTTGCCGAGCATCAGAATTAGCCCTGAGACATTTCTACTTTGACGTTGAATTGAGCAAGCCGAGTGCCTCTGCCCTTGTCGTATCTCGTCTCAAACTCACAAAAGCCCGTCAAAGGCTTTGTCTGCAAGGGCTCTTCTGCAAGATTCTGCGCTATCCTGGCGAGACAGCCCATCCCAACCCATCTACCTCTCCTAAAGAGGCGGTGCAGAGAGGTGATGACCATCGACTGTGGACAGTCTGGCTCCTCTCGCAGGTCTGGCAAGTCGTGGGGTTCCAGCAAGCCTGGAACCCAAAGTACGGGTCCAGCAGGAACAGGAACAATGCGCTGTGAGTGGTCCCCGCAAAGGCACTGCGTTTCAGCTCGGTCTCCTATTTCCATCCGCTCTTCTCGCTGATAGCTCCCACTCAATAAGATCGAAAGCCGGCGAGCGGCATCGGCGGGTCGTTGAACTCATAGACCCCGAGCGGCCTCGGCAGCAGCTCGAACAGGCCCAGGACACCGGAGACGGTGGCCCCCAAGCCGACCGGGGACATCGTGCTAGGCGGC
>JABFFE010000112.1:0-20128 GCA_013623625.1 Fusarium setosum | reverse complement strand
AACATGAATTATTCATTACCAGTTTTTACTGGTATGGCTTTGTTATTTATCCCGAATTGGCTTTTCTACAGCCGGAAGAACTATATTATCCCACTTCCCCTTAATAGTGCTGTAGAGTAGCGGCGGGTTAGAACGAAGGGGCTATGAAGGTCTGTAAAGTAGTATAAATAAATGCATGTTACTCTAGGACTATATAGAAGCAGATCTATAGAGTACTATTATTTTAAATAATATTTATATTAGACCTTATATTATTTAAAAACGGGATTAAAGTATATTAATTAATACCTTATTAATTTTAATAATATAATCTTTATACTTAAGACTAAAGATATAATAAGTTTACTTATATATTTATAAATAATTTTCTTAATATATTAAAAGTAAATTTATTTATTATAATAAATAATCTCTTAGCTAATTAAAGAATGTGTTGTAAGTAATAGGGGATTAAATATAAACTATCTATATCTAAGAGCTAAAGTTCTACTCGATGTCCCAAACCTCATCGACGTCGTTTCTAATATAAGGAACAGGTAGTCCATCAATATCGTCCTTATATTCGGTTTCAGTAATGGTCACACCATTGCCTAGAAAGGCAAAAATGTTGTCATCATCTTTGTAGGAGATGTCGTAATGCTCATAGCGAGGATGCCTCAGGAATTTGAGATGGTGGTGCAGAGAACCGCTCCACAGGAACACACGTCCGTCTGGCTTCTGATCCTTGTACCACGAACGGCAGTTCTCGGACCAGACGGATTTCTTCTTGTGCCAAGCATCCAGATACGCATTGAACTGGTCCGTCACATCCTGTCTGGGCACCATGTATCGCAGCCCATCCTCTTGTATCTTGCGGCAGGCCTGTAGAACGTAGTCGATCTGGCCTTCGTGAGCAGGCAACACGCAACCCTGTCCCCAGTTTCCACGGGGTCCATTGATGACCCAGTAGTTGGGGAACTGCGGAACAGCAATGGCACCGTAGATGTTGGGGTCCGTTTGGTCGTGGATGTCATGGCCTCCTTGGCCGATGAGCTTGAAGTGGGGTAGGAAAGCAACATCGAATCCGGTAGCGCAGGCAATGATGTCGACCTGATGGGTGAAACCATCGGCCGTGACGAGACCGTCAGGGAGGACCTTGACAACCTCTCCCCAAACGGGCGACACGTTCGGCTTGATGAGAGTTTCGAGATAGTTCTCTCCTGGTGTAAACCGTCGGCAACCGGGGCTCCATTCTGGGATCAGCTTCTGCTTGATGTCGTCCCTGTCGCCCAGCCTCTCCGACATGTACTGCCTCATGTACTCCTTGGCTTCGTTGTTTTCTTTTGATCCGCGGTAGAAGAGCCAAAACATGCCCGTGAGCTTTCGCTCAAGAGCCCGACGATACTTGAGGAAATACTCGGGATCGGTTCTGAATCTTTCCTTCTCCTTCTCAGTGTACCAATGCTTGCCGGCGGCAAGGGGTTCCTGGGCATCCGGATCGGCGTCTTTGTTGGAGACTCCCAGTCCCATCTGAGGGCCGATGTAGGCCTGGTTGCGGATGAAGACAGACACGTAGCTAGCTGTCTCTGCGAACTGTGGAACCATCTGTATAGAACTGGAACCTGAGCCGATGACACCAACCCTTTTGCCTTTCCAGTCGATCGAAGGATCCCAAGCCGCGGAATGAGCCAGCTGACCTTTGAAATCATGCAGCCCCTCAATGGCCGGCCACTTCCACTTGTTGATACTGCCGCTTCCGTTGACAAGTACGTTGGCAGTGTCATAGAAGGTCTTGTCTCCTTGGCGGAGCTCGACCTTCCAGAGGCTCTGGGGTTCATCCCAGACAGCACCAACAACCTCGGTTTTGAACTGAATGTATTGTTCGAGATTGTGCTTGCGGGCAAAGTTGACAAAGTAGTTCTGGATCTCTCCGGCGAAGCTGTAGTATCCAGACCATTCCGGATTCGGGTCGAAAGGAAAGACATACGTGTGGGCTGGCACATCGCATGCGCATCCGGGATACTTGTTCTCGTACCATGTGCCACCGACGGTGGCATTCTTGTCATAGCAGACGAGTTGGTAATTTTTGAGCATCCGTTCAGCCTTGTATGCGAACAGGAGGCCTGCAGCACCAGCACCGACATGGATAATCTTTATCCTCTGGGGCTGGCATTGCGGGTAGTCTGGGACATCATCGTCCACATATGTCTTGGTTTTCTGAAGCATGATGATGGGGGGTGATGATGGTCTGTAGAGGTGATGATGCTGAATGAGATGAGCTGCTCTTGGATATACTTCTGGAGGAAATCGAAGCAACGTTTAAATCGAGTCAAGTTGCGAGCCCTCCAGGTTCACATCGGCCTGATTGGCCCTCATCCTGCACATCCGGATAGGCCTCTCCTTACACAGCCGACAAGGAGAAGCTTAACCGGAATAACCATGCCAAAAGTGTCGTCGTACGCGACGCGTCTACGCTGCCGGCTATTCTGTCCCCATAGGGGAAGCTAGCCGCAAGCATCGATCGCAGCGAGTGGGGCCGACTGTGAGTTGGAGATAGGAAATCATATCATTTCAACAGCGTCTTCATCCCCGAGTACTTGGTGTTTTAAATGGCAGGCATCAGTTAAACGTAGCTTCTTGCAGAATCTCAGCAGCTTCCTGCCTAGGACCTACTTTCGTAATGGCGTGGCAAGATGTGGCTCGGAAAACTCGGGAGGCCATCTATAGTGGCATTGACGACAAGTGGCGGGTCGACTTGGACGCTAAGTATGGCGCCGCCACCGTCAACGTCACTCGGGTCCTGACCTCGTGTGGTATCCTATCACCTGAGCAGCTACGAATCACTTCGAAGGGCGCGAAAAGCCTTGCTGCGCAACTGGCTTCGGGCGAGCTCACTTCGGTCTCTGTCGTCGAGGCTTTTTGCGCCAGGGCGGCTATAGCGC
Organism: Fusarium setosum; assembly: GCA_013623625.1. Taxonomy (NCBI): domain Eukaryota; kingdom Fungi; phylum Ascomycota; class Sordariomycetes; order Hypocreales; family Nectriaceae; genus Fusarium; species Fusarium setosum. The sequence continues at coordinate 17,207 of JABFFE010000112.1, read as the reverse complement.
ATCAACTTGTCAGTATCTAGAGACTAGTACGTGGCATGGCTGCTGACAGAATCCAGGTCAACTGTCTGTCTGCCTTTTTCCCCCAGGAAGCTTTGAAGAGGGCAGCGGAACTCGATGATCATCTGCGGCGTTTCGGGAATCCTGTCGGTCCACTACATGGCCTTCCTATTGCTATAAAGGTGAGAGGGCGGAACAAGCCATCTTCTCGAGCATGGCTAACGTGTCATGATTGACCTAGGACACGTATGATGTTATTGGCAAAGCGACCACTTATGGCTATGCAGCCAACGCCGACCTCATAGCAGACAGAGACTCTGCCGTGGTCAGAATCCTTCGAGAAGCTGGAGCCGTCTTCTATTGCAAGACGACCATGCCGCAGACAGGACAAGCCCTCGAGACCGTCAGCCCTCTGTTCGGTCGGACACTCAACCCTCATAACATTTACTTCGTTTCTGGAGGTAGCTCTGGTGGTGACGCCGCCCTCGTGGCCCTCGGCGGAAGCCCGATAGCCCCGTCGACCGACATTGGTGGATCCATCCGCGCCCCTGCTGCTTTCAACGGTCTGTATGGTATCAGGCCTACCGCGGATCGCATACCGAAGAGAGGCATGCGGAGCGTAGAACGGGGTCAGTCATACATCCGGGTGTCCTGCGGTCCGATATCCAATCATGTCGAGGACCTAGAGTTTCTTACCAAGATCATCAACGCCCACCCTCGAGCACAGCACGATCCCTCGTGTATTCCCATGCCCTGGCGCGAAGTAGCCAAACCAAAGGGAAAGCTCGCGTTCGGCCTGCTTGAATACGATGGCGTCGTCATGCCACATCCTCCTATTCGCAGGGCCTTGTCCGAAGCTGCTCAGAAATTGCAGGCACAAGGTCACGATAGTACATCTCATCCACAGACCCGGGACTACGTATTCGGCTAACCCAGACCACCTAGTCGTGCCCATCACTGTTCCGTTCAACTGCTGGGAAAGTTCAGTCATTGCGGTAAGTCTGACCAGAAATACAGCCTCGATTGCAGCCTCAGTCTGACATTGTCCCTAGTTTAGCATGTACTACCTGACAGGGGACGATGAGTCGGCAGCGCTCTTGGCCCAAGCTGGGGAAGAGCTGATTCCCGCTATCAAGAAGATGCTGACTATCTATCCACCGACTCACCTAACGGCTCGCCAAGTTCTCGAGGTAGGGTCACTGCTCTTTGAGCACACAACAGTTCACTAACTTTGTTCTGAAATTAGCGTGCTCACAAGATCACGTGCTTCAAGGAAGCCTTTTCTGATTACTGGGACGCAACCGTGAGCAGGGCAACGACAGGGCGCCCCATCGATGGTCTCCTGTGTCCGGTTGCTCCCTCCCCAGGTTACCGCCACGATTTTCTACCTTGGTGGGGCTATACGCAGCTGTTCAACGTACTAGACTACCCAGGCACTGTGATACCTGTCAAGGATTTCAAAATCAGTCCCGAATTGGATCCGCGAGATGAATCATACCGACCAAAGACTGATAATCCGTTTGATAAGGAATGCTACGAATCATGTAGGTATTCCTTAGACATTGCATCAACTGTACCTATGATTTCGTTTTGCTAACTATCGTTTTTTATAAATAGATAATCCCGAAGACTTCCGATTTCAGCCTGTTGCACTTCAGCTCATCGCGAGGCCCTTCGATGATGAATGGCTTGTCGAATTAACGACATTGGTAGACAAAGTACTAAACAACCCTTCACCGATCCCAACCAAGCTATAGCCGAGTTTTAATAAAATCATATTGTGTTGGGGGAAATTGACCCCTCTGACCAGAAGGTTCTGAGGTCATATGACCTTTTGTACGAGATAAAGCTTTGGCCTCTAGAGGCAAGGGAAGCAAGGAAAAAAGCAAACCCTCTTCAACTCAATAATACACAGTCATTCCAGCCTCAATTAAGATGCAGTTTTCTCATATCAATTGATCATTTTCTTCTCCTTGCTAGTATACGAATTTTAAAGCCATTAGAAGTTGCCTTTTACTTCTATTTTTGATCCCTTTTTGTGTGCTTGCCGCAGGGCTTCTTCTCTCTTTTGCTCCTGACTTTAGTGGCCTATGTTGTTTTCCTTCCACTGAAAAACTAGTAGATACCTTAATTATTGAGATAGTTAAGGTTATAGATTTAAAAAATAATATTACTAGGAGTAATATCTAGAGAGAATTAATGTAATTCTAGCTAGAAAGAGACAATTTACTTACCTCTATAATAAAGGGTGTAGGAATATAGATCTATAATAGCTTTTATAGCTTAGAAGGCAGTATAATATACTAGCTAGAGATAAGTTTTATTCCTTAAGTAGTAGGAGAAGACATAGGAAGATAGTCTATAAGGAGGCAAAACTAGGTATAGATAATAGTTATTAAGGCCTTTATAATAAAGTAATAGCTAGTTTATCCCATATATATACTACTTTATTATAAAGTAGTATTATAGTATATAATTACCTTTTCTTTAACGACGGGGGATTTATTAGTAATTATAATTTTAAGAGCCACCTAGCTAGAGGGTAAAGAGTTATAAGCAAGCTATATTATAGAAAATCCGCCGGTACCGAGCTTATAGATAATTCGATAGCGATAGTTATCGTAGAAATCGCCAAGGTGAACTGGATGGAAGCCTCCTCTCTGATATAGGTCTAGCTCCTCTGTGTCACCAACCCAGGCTGGGAGGAACCGAAGCGAGTCATCAGAGTGAACGGATGCGCCATCAGTGTCATCGTCTGCAAAACCAGTCATCTCTGTCACCCGCGAATAATTAGGAGGGAGAATAAGAAGAAGAAGGAGTAGCTAAGGGTTCAATGGAGGGACCAAGAAGGTGAAGCGCGCAATGAGAAAAGAAAAAAAAATCCATTGATAGCATGTTCTGAGTTGTCAGTTGAGTAAAAAAAAAACAAGTCAATTCTGCGCACTGGTAGAGTACATGTTTGTCACTCTGCAGGATCCTCTGTAACGTGGCGAAACGGATCATCTATGGTATTGGGCAGCGCTTTTGGACTCCCGCTTAGATTGGCAAGTCTCCATACCGTCTCTCAAATCTTCCATGGCTTTAGAAACGCGACCGCCAACATCATAACAGTGTCTATGGGTTCACTTCCAGTCCCTATACTCTTTCTTTTAATGACAATTGCTTTGTTTCGGGACGAAGATGTTTTGTTCAGAAGATTAACGCCACTTCTGGCAAGCAAGGCTAGCGGCAGAGGCGACATTTTTGAATCTTGGAGCTTGTTTATCACAGCACGCTTTCGCAGCCGAGCTAGTATCCGCCGACGCCGCGTTGCGATACTTTGCAGATCTTTCCTATGATCTCTCATATGGACTGATCTTGGCAAGCGACATCAGACTTTACCCCGAAAGCTTCACTCGGTGTAAAACCCTGTTAAGTTCTTCTTACGAAGTCGGGAAAACTCTCGATCTCGATGTCTACGATGAGGTTGCCACGGAGAAACTGTATACCTTGAGGTATGTAGTAAATCTCGAAGACCGTGTGGAGGATTCCATGCGAGACGACATGCAGCTGCTTTTTCTTGAAAAGGCTTGCGAGCATTTGGTCAGGGCCATGGAAACAAGCAATCAGATCCGCTGTCGACTTGAGGCGAGCAAGTGGACCAAAGACCAGAGTGAGAATGACGAAGAAGAAAGTGGCCAAGAGGATAGAGACGACGCGATCTCTGATCTGAAGACCCGTGTGCATCGCCTTGGTGGCGATGCCTTACTAGCAGCTCGACAGGAAATGGAGTTGGCGAAGAAGCGACGGCTGAGGCGGGCGAAGAGCCAGGGGTTTGTCAAGGCAGTTCGGCGACCTCGAAGACGCGGCAGCTTTGGATGATGCTCTGAATTACGACAGCCATTCATCCAGGAAGCAACCAGCATCTGGTAGGCTAGGCCACGATAATTTGATCCTGGGTGGATACACAGGTTGTTCATATTTGGCTTCGTGGCTAGTAACTCAGGTATAACACGGTTCGTTTCTTTCGGCTGGAAATCTGGCGCCCAGATAGCAATGCCAGTTGTTTTCGTTTAAAGGGGTAATATCATAGAAGGAGCAGGGGGCGTTGACAAGTCTGTTTCTATATGTCTATCTCGTCGTTTATATCTTCATCTAGATCATGCACCCGGAGTTCTATAAGGTCCGTTCCAAACCAGATACCTCTTGACTTAACCAATCTCTCCAAGCCGCATCCTTCAGAATGTGTCTAACTCTTGCCTCAAGCCATTCCGTGTTTCCCCAAAATCCCCATGACGCCTGGAACCGACACCAATCAACCAAAGCCGTTTCCCAGTGCCGTACAAAGATATCCCATTGGTAGTCGAGAGGCTCCTTATCCGGAGATCTCCGGCTGAGCAGAATGTCATAATATAGTTGTAGCAGTTCCTTTTCACCTTCGTCCATCGGGAGCTCATGCGGAATGTCGCGTTCGGTGAGCAGGTCGAGAGGGATAGAGCATGTGAATAGCTTGGCCAGATCGCAGACGCCTAAACCAAGCCCAGCGTACTGGAAGTCAAAGAAGCAGACGTCGTCTCCCGATTCGGTCGTGAAGAGGTTCTCGGACTTGACGTCACCGTGTATGTATGTCTCGAATGGTCGGCCTCTTGGGGTGAGGAAGTCGGCGACCACCTCTGCAATCGACTGGGTTGAACCTTCAAATGGATCACAAAGGGCTTCAGACCACTCAGAGTATGCGTCGCCAGCAAGAGAGCCATACTCCTTTCGTCGTGTTGCAAGATAAGTGTAGCCTCCATTCAACCACAGCCTGTCCCCTCCGATCTGTGGTTTTTGTCTTCGCTTTGACTCTTCAAGAGGCGGTAGCAGAAACTCGTCGAGATTCGTAGGCAATGATTTCCAGGAGCTACTGTGAAACTTTGCGAGCCACTCAAGTGCAGACTGGACTTGTCGAGGGTTCAGAACAGATCTCTTTTCACCCGCGACCGGGAACCTGACCCGCAAGTCCGTGAGAACAGTAGCCGTGAGGCCTTTCAGCTCGCCCTCGTCGGCTTTGGTCCGTCTGCTCGAAGTCAGGCAGTGTGCCACCGCAATGTCATTCTCCAAAAGAGGGGTGACCTCTTCGTAAAAGTATTGCTCTACGTCATAGCTGAGAACTTTGCGCAGATGTCCCTCATCCTTTTTACCAGGAGGGGGAGAAATAAGCTTAAGTATCAGACGAAAAGTGTTGCCATTGCCAGAGTCATTGTAGAGGCGCCGGACAGAGGAGGCAACTTTCTCGTCTGAGGCTGTTGCGGTGATAGCGCAGATATGACCATAACCTGCCCATAGTGTCTGTAACTCGGTGCATGAAGTGACCTCGAGGCCGAGCGGAGCAAGGAGAATCTCAGCTACCCGCTTAGACTCGATGGTAGGGGCCATGGTGGTCGATTGGAGGTTGGGGAGTAGCCAGGCTAAAATCCCAAAGGCGGCACAAACGGTGAGAGCCCGGACCGGAAAATCCTCTCGGATGTGGGTCCAGAGTCTACATATTGATCGAATCGTGGACGAGAAGAATCCTTCAGCTGGCCAAGGCATGGGGACTTGGCTATCCAGACTGCGTATGCCAAGGATTCCAGAATCGCGGCACAATGATCAAGCTTCGCTGCGATTATGCAAGGGCAAGACTCTTGCCAAGGGTAATTCTGTCAGCATTTGCCAGCCAGGGAGGGCAATCCGGTCAGCGAGCTTCGGCCTTTCGGAGCCGACTGAGGACCGAAACAAAGCGGTGAGATCCGATCAGCGCTGTGGCTTCAACAATACTCAGCATCACGAGGATACTACTCTGACTGCGACATGGAAGCCCGTGAAACCCGCGTGAAGAGCCGCCAACTAGCATTCATGTTTGTCTATTGACTGGATAATTGACGTCAGAACACATCGTTTATATCTCAACTTGCTTTCAGCTACAACATTATCCATCGCCATTCATCAGACTAACCGGAACTTTGGTTAGATCCATGCAGGGGGTGGACATGAGCTCTCGCAGAATACGTCTCGAATAGGTTGCAAACCCCGACTAGACAAAGAAATGGCAAGGCAATCTAAAAATGAATCAAAACAAGAATCGGCCTAAACTCTGACGTGGTGCCACGATCCGCGGTCGGCACGGCCACACGCCATGTTTACGGCTGAAAACAAGCATAAAAAATCCTTTGTTAATTAAGGGTACGTACCAGCGGTGGGCAATTTCTACCTGGTTCGGTGATTCGCCGCGAGCCCGCTACCCTTGTAAGGCCGACCCGGCTTTCAGGGTTGGATGGAGGCACGTTTCACAGATGGGTGCCATCAGACAAAGAAATTTTATTACTATTACAACTCTGCCAGATGATCAGAGGAAACACAACAGCAAAAGAACACAGTTTCTTTACACAAAGGCAAGAAGTTTTATAAAACCCGGAATGCCCAGCTTCATGTTCGCAGCAGACTTGGCAACAGCATCATCATCACACACAACCATGCAGCACACCATGATCTGGGGTCTCCTCACCTTGGCGCCCTTCTTGGCCCAGGTCCAAGGCGCCAAGAAGACCAAGTATGATACTGAGACTGTCTTTCTTCCCCCACGCTCCACCGGCAGCGCTTCAAACATCTATGCCTCGGTCATCACCGAAGAGGAGTCCAAGACGGAGTACCTCCTTGCTTGCCAGACCAACTTTGGCGCTCCCTACACTTGTGATGGCGACTTCAAAGGCGTTACTGTCACGTACGAAAAATCTCAAATGGACATTGCATTTGCGGCCACCACCTACAACTGCGAGTTGGGATCGTCTGCTGTCTGTGCCACCAAGACCAAGTCATCCGCAGACGAGCAGACCACTACTGTCGACGCGAGCGAGAGCTCTTCTTGGATGACTGCCGTCACTCTCGTCGACGTCAGCAAGAGCAAAAAGAGAAAGACCAAGAAGGCTTCGAAGGCGGCGCCCACAGACTCGAGCCTCTGTAAGCGTAAAACTACTACCACCGACTCGGGCTCGAAAAGCAGCAGCAGCAAGAAAAAGAAGCACAAGAACAAGGGCGATGATTGCTCAGAGGGTTCCACATTCACTTGGAATTGGGGAATCTTGGCTCTCGTCCTGGGTGTGTATGCTGCTTTTAACATGCGGTAATGGCGCCGTGTCATCATTGAGATACGGGTCTGGTATATGTAACTGATATAGCGGGGAGGCGAGGGTTTCATGCTCTTCTTTTCTACAATTGTCAATATTGGTGTTTGTAAATAGTCGCCGAGAATGAGCCAAAATGGTGGGCCAGATGATAAGCTTGTGACCGAGATATGAATATGGATCCAGTACCTTACGCCAAATCACTTATCCATATACAAGTGTATCGAATGCATTTTGTTCAAGTACGCCAGTGCACGAAAGTAGATCTTGTCTATCACTCTATTATGCTGGGATCTATCATCTATAGTCTAGTCTAACAGGTGTATATGCGGCCTCCAACCCTCTAATTCTATGACCATCCGATTCTAAATAGTTCATATCCACTCTCATCTCCCCGCCCTACACCACTACGCTTGTCCAATTTCTCGCGCTCCAAAATCCCCAGTCTACGTCCCGACTTTCCTCGGGGTCGATCTGGTGCTGTAAAAGCAGCCTCCACTGTGTCGCAGATCCCTGCAAACTTGCCATTAGGGCGGATGGTGATGAGCATCCAGAATATTCCGTCCTCCGAAAGCAACTCAGTTGCGCAGTCTCGCAACCACCGCGCATGTTCCGGAGCATAAACTACGTCGGTTGCGAAGAGCATCGTGGCCGGTACGTCGAAAGGGTGGTCTTGTGGGGGACTTGCCCAATCCAGTGCGAACGCTCCGATCGGTGAAGTAGAAGAAGGAAAATTGATTGCGATGTTGGATCGCAAGTTTTCAAGGACGGCGGGATGATAGTCGGTGGCGATGATCTTGGAATCCTCGATGCCCATACAAGGCAACAGCTTTCCAAGAACAAGACTTACGAGTCCCGTGCCGGCTCCGAGCTCAATTATGCGCGAGTGTGAGACGGACGGAATATTTGTGAGGTTGAATCTCTCTGGCGAATTGCACATGAGGTCAGAGAAGACCATAGAGGCTCCCCAGCTTTGTAGACCAACATCCTCAAAGTCGTTGTCAGTGGTTCCCGCTAGACCATCGTTGAGCTGGACTTGGATCTTTGTCTTCTCGTCTCGTCCTGGAATCAAAGTATCGAAAGAAAAGTCTCTCATGAACGGGGTATTCTGGTCGTCCTCGTCTAACGTGCTGGTGAACAGCGACTCAAAAATGTAGGCAGCCTGGTCGAGGGCGCGTTGACTTGAGTCATCGGAACTGAAAATGGAGAGGGTTTCCACCCGCGAGATAAAGCCTGTTAACCAGCGCTCGGTGAAAGATCTCTCAAATGCATCGGCGCGCAGGCCGGCAGGAGTCTGTTTGGAGTCATTTGTATCCTCGTCTTCATTTCCGGACGTGTAACCGGAATCCACATCAAGCTGTGCGACGTGGTGCTTTGCCTCTGCGTTGAGCTCCAGAGAAAACGGGAACGACAGAGGACAGTAGATGGCCGCCAGGTAGTGCAAGGCGTTGAAGACTTCTGTTTCGGCGAGCTTAGTCAAGGTGAACAGGGGCGGTAAGCTGCTCGAAGGCGGCTGAAGGGTGCGGGAGGCGCTCATCTTGTCAGCTGGGGGTTTTGAAGGCTCTGTTCAACATGGATCTAACGTGAAGGAGAATGAGATGATGAGAGAGGGAAATTTGTGTAGCGGGCTGCGCTACCTGAAATAGGTCTAAGCCCGCTACCCTATGAAGCTATCATGAAAATTTTCAGTCAAAGTTGCTGATTGCGCTAGATGGGTCCCACGTGCTCCACCGTTAGGCTAAAATTAATTGTTTGTGAAACATGTCAGACTTTGTTTGCGCTTGGGACGCTGTCTTGAACGCTGTTCGAATCACTCTTATTTGTGTTCGGGCCTACATTTGTGAATATGTGTCCCTGCTCGGCTCAAGACAAGCAACCAACGGGCATCAATGAGGACTCAATAACTTCCAAACTACCTAACGTAGCAGAGAGATCATTTGCGTAAATTTGTCATTCAGCCGGAGATCAGCCGCTGATAAGAAATAAGCTTATCTTTGCTGGATGATTCTAAGTTAGTGCCGACGCCTTGGTTTTATGAGTCAGGCAGCCCGTTTGACTTGAATGCTGCAAAGCAAAAGTTATTCTTCCAGATTTCACAGTGAGCTCAGCTCTAACTGGTCCGCTGTCTTCGTCAAGGGCCGATCGCTTCCACGATAACAGAAGAAACAGTTGTGAGTTTAGTTCAGGGACGACAGTTTGTGGTGATCCCATCCCTTGTGATATGAACGGCCACATTCAGGGTAGCCCAGAACTCGGGCTGTTTGACCACTCTATGGTCAATATTTCCCTATTGGCTATACCTTCCACTGTTATAGACCATGCCCTCGAAAAATTATCACTTAAGAACGAAAACCTTTGTTATGGGAGCCACTGCTATGGGAATAACAACGGGCGACCTTCCTGGTCAAGGGCCCTTGCATAGTCATTCCCCCAGGCGTTCTTGTTACTCTGAGGGACACAATTCAAGGATTCACGCTAAGCATGCAACTCATTTTCCTAGACAGGGGTATTCATATGACACGGACCAAACTACTCTCATAGAGATTATTCCCGTCATTAATCTCCCTTCAAAGGAGTTACTAGAGCGCCAAGAATCCGCCTAGACCATGATTCCATACACGAGGCTTTAAGCGATCCAAGGGACTGGGACTTGACGCAACCAAAACCCCATCTTCATTGCGCAAAAGTGAATCCTGATGGCGTTATCCCCAAATGGCCCCATTCTTTCTTCCCACAACCCCATCACAATCTCCCCAATCTAGCAAAGATTAAACAAGCTTATTTCGATGCATCCAATTAAGCACAAATAGCGTCTCATGTCGCCATCTGCACGTGGCGTCGTTGGTCCAAATCTGTGACATCTCCGGCGTCCGGGGCTTGGCTGTCAATGTTGATGGCAGCGTCGCAATCATCGGACCACCTCGCTTGGCATGTGAGGTTTATAAGAACCGGGTTTGGATCGCTGCGTTTCAATCTGAAACCCATCTCTCGATTCAGCCACCGTCATCATGGGCGACGAAAAGAAATCGGCAGTTGAGCGTGTGTCCCAAGGCAAAACGATTACTGAGAAGTACGCCGATGTTACTCTGCGCTTGATTGAGGAACATGGCGACCATGTTGAGCCGCTCTCACCCCAGGGGGAGACAAAGTTGCGCAGGAAGCTTTACCTGCGCTTGATGATTTTGCTATCAGTCATCAACATTATGCTCTTTGTTCGTTGTCTCGCTGGGAGTGCTGTACGAGGCATGCACTGACGAGTGTTGCAGATTGACAAGTCTACCTTGGGCTATGCGGCTATCCTGGGGCTATTCGAGGAGACGGGTATCAACCAAGCTCAGTATAATAACTTGAACACCATGTTCTATGTTGGTAAGTCAAGTACTCCTCCTCCTCCTAGAATATTTCTAACATCATAGGATATCTGGTTTTCCTCTGGCCGGGTCATTACCTCATGCAGCGACTCCCCTTTGGCAAGTTTGTCGCTGGTGTAATCTTTTCGTGGTCCGTCGTCATCTTTCTTCACTGCGTAGCGACTCGCTATGCCGGCCTGATCGTGTTGCGTCTCGCCCTAGGCGCAGCTGAAGGAGTGGTTGTTCCCGCCCTTGAGATAACTATTGGCATGTTCTTCAACCGCCAAGAACAATCTTTCTTACAGCCCATTCTCTGGATCACATGCCAAGGCGCGCCTATCGTGGCTGGTTTTATCGCGTATGGTCTGCTTTGGACCAGCGGACCAGTCCTCCCCTGGAAACTGCTCCACGTTGTCACTGGTGGCATCACTCTTGTCCTCTCTATCTGGGTTTGGTTCGACTATCCCAATAACCCTGCCGAAGCGCGATTTTTGACACTCCAAGAGAAAGTACATGTGGTTAAGCGCGTCCACGAGTCGCAGCAAAGCTCGATTGAGCAGAAGCAATTCAAGCGGTCGCAGTTTATCGAAACCATGAAGGACCCGGTATCCTGGTTATTCACACTGCAAGCATTCACCTTGATGTACTGCAATAACCTTACTTACGGCCAGAAAAACCTGCTTGTCACTTCACTTGGAGTCACACCACTCGAGTCCACGTTAGTTGCAGTTGCAGGTGGCGGTTTTGGCATAATCAACTGTGTCGTTGCAGCGTGGGCTCTTAGGAAGTTCCCTGGAAGATTTGCCCTGCACTGTACCCTCTGGTGCTTGCCTGCTATTGCCGGCGGCATTGGAATGGTTACTGTACCCTGGGATCGGACCATTTCTTTGCTGGCATGCATGTTCCTGGCTGCCCATACCTACGGCGTGGCGTACATCATCGCACTTGGATGGACAAACTCATCAGCCGCTGGATATACAAAGAAGCTCACGAGAAACGTCATGTTTATGATCGGATATAGTGCTGGAAATCTAGTGTCGCCTCAGATCTGGGTGCCATCCGCCAAGCCCAGGTACTACGGAGCTTGGGCCTCGATGATAGTTGTCAGCTGGTTCGGGACGCCAGTCATTTTGTGGATCATTCACTTCATCCTGGCACGAAGGAACAAGGTTAGAAAGGAGAGATTGGCTGACCTTAGTGACCAAGAGGGAAGTGGCTATGTTGAGCAGCTTGATGATAACGGTCAAGTTGTGCAGGTCAAGGTGGAGGTTGCCATGTTGGATTTGACGGATATGGAGAACGAGAACTTCATTTATCCCCTATAGTCGCTTCGGAGCAATAAGGACAGTTCTTACTAACGATGTAAGCTTACCTCAAATTCAAGATGACTCGGCCACCTGGCTCCCATCCTTCGCCTTATCGCTGCCCACCTTTTCTCATAGGGTTGTTCTCATTTGAATACCGCCGTTCCCGGCGTTTCCGAAAGACTACTACTACAATACTGCTCGCACCATGAATACCTGGGTATGCAACGCAGGTTTCACATCAACCTCTCAAGGTTATGGTATCTCTGCTCGTTTCCTCAGACAGGCCAGAGGAAACACATTAGCAAAGAACATTGTCTTTACAGACACGACTTCAGCGATCAAGGGTAGGGAAACACGGGAGCTCATTTTCTAAACCGTGATAAGATCCTAAGAGAGAACGCCCCGCTCCAGACGCGGCACCGGCAAATACCAATCGTCTCCCCTCTCTGCTTCCCCGCAGATAGATGTGAGATATCATAGTTGGAGGGCGCAATTGACAAGCGGGGTACTAAGACATCCCCGGATACTTAAAGTGAGGCTATTGCAGATCGAGTTGCTGGCCTGATCCTCATTGACAGTCCTCCATCAACTCACCATGTCCTCAATGACTGTGACGGCTACCAAGGCCGCCTCGAGCGGTACCATCAGCATCCTACCAAAGGAGACTTCACACACATCTCACGGCCATGAGTTGGAAGATAAGACGCCGCTCCAGGCCATGTCCCACGGCAGTGTTGTCTTGGCGGGAATCCCCAAACACCCGGACTTTGCATCCCATCGCAAGTGGCAATTGGAGCATATGGCAGCTGCATTTCGTCACTGGCATCGAGAGGGCTACGTCGAAGGGATGAGTGGTCACATCTCTGTTCGTGACCCCGAGTTCCCAAATGCCTTCTGGACCAATCCTCTAGGACGCCACTTCGGCCTTCTCAAGGTTAGCGACATGATTCTCGTCAATCTTGACGGCGAAGTCATTGGGGGCAACCGTTCTCGTCCTCCTAACTCGGCTGGTTTCCTAATCCACGCGTCTGTCCACAAAGCTCGACGTGACGCTCATGCCATCTGCCACTCTCACAGCATTCACGGAAAGGCTTGGTCTGTCTTTGGCCGCCGACTCGAGATGTTGACTCAAGATGCCTGCAAGTTCCGTGGAGACGCCCATAGCGTCTACGACAGCTACGGTGGAGTGGTGTTGGGGAGTGAAGAAGGAGACCGCATTGCAGCTGCTCTGGGTCCTCGTGGCAAAGGATGCATTCTACGCAACCACGGTATCTTGACCGTTGGTCAGACTGTGGACGAGGCCGCGTGGCTGTATACGTCATTGGAAAACTCTTGCCGCGTGCAGCTCCTTGCCGAAGCTGCTGCGGCGAATGGCGTCCCCAAAGTCCTCATCACGGACGAGGAGGCTAACTTTAACTTTGACGTCGAGAGTGACCCAGAGATTTGTTACTGCGAGTTTCAGGTGTATTACGACTTGGAGGATGAGCTATCGAATGGGGATTTTAAAAACTAGGACGAATACGATATTGGGAGTCTGATTGCCAAATATACGAGAATGCACAGTGTATAATCTGGGCAACCCTTTTTACCCAATATAGGGCCCTGTCAATCAAGCTGAAGAATACTAATAACTCTTGGAAATCTGGACCCTTGTGGTCTCTCAAGGATGGTAGGTAGGGAACCCAGTCACTTAATGAGATAGATTACATTCGTGAAACTGGCCTTTTCCAGATAATTCTTTGGGATTCGTTACTGACCGAAATGACTCCATGACAAGCATGTTCTAGATATGTTTACATCTTCGGCCTGCAGTTGATAATTTCGCCGGCCACGAATTGTTAACCTCCACACCATGTTCATTGTTGTAGAAGCAAGCTGCTCTTGACGGAGCAGATGTGACTCAGATAGTTAACCTGTAAATGCATAGGCCTTATGTGTCACGGCGGAGAGTCATAACCAGGGAAAATGTAGATAGGCCTGTCGGCATGAGAGTGGTTTGTGTGATTCCCGAGGGTGATGAAGATGTTACAGGACTGACACCTCCGGTTTCAGTGAGAGATCTGATGTTCCGGCAGCTCTGCTACCAATCCAAGGGCCCTTTGCAAGGCTATAGGAAACCGAAAGCGGGTTGTAGGATTCCATTCTTCTGTATTAGTACTGTGGCTGTGCTACCTTGGGATGGAGTAGAAGAGAAACACATTAGCAAAAGAACAGGATGTCGGTCATTCTTTCGGTACTTCCGTAGGTATCTTGAATTGTTTCTCCGGATATGGGAATGACCGCGGCAAAAAACACGGTGGAATCCGCAAAGGCTCCGAATTTCGTATTAATTCGGCCGAGTTCCATGCAAGAAACAACAAAATACCGAATCGTCTTTTCCCCTTATCTATTTCAAGGGGAAGTAAAGCAAATGTGTTTTAGTTAAACTCGGCTGGCTATCTGGAATCCAGGGGACCGCATGCATGGCCAAACTTTCATTCTGCTGCTCTAATTTCTTAATCACATGATACGTAAAGTTGGACAAATCTTGGTTCTCTTCCTGAGGACATGGAACAATCCATATGGTGATAAAAACTTGGGAGAAACCTTGCAGGTGATGAAGGGGCGAGCCCAAGGCTTGTGCAGAGCGTGATTCAACTATAGAATGATCAAATCGGAGCAGTATGATAAGTTCAACTTCCTAAGAATATTCGATGGAAATTTCCGAATATTGATAAAGCACCTAAAATTTGAGGTGATGGGACCTTTTCGGCTTATCGTGCATATGCGTCGCCATGTTTGCCTTTCCATCTGCATCTCTAACTTGAGGCCCACCGAAACACATAGAACTCCCCTGCAAAGCCTCTTGAAAACTCTGCAGTTTCTCTCCGAGTTCATCATGTAAAGGGGAATCTTTGACTCACAAAGCCAGTCTACGTGTCTTGTTGGCCGGCCTTCCGAATGAGTATAAGTAGCATCGTCCCCTCCCTGAATGACTGCACTTCACTTCACTTCACTTCATTACTTCACTTCACTTACTTCACTTCACTTCGATTCACTTCGCTTTATCAAGCAGACAACTTCACATCCAAGTATCGCCTCATCACGCTTTACTTCACATCGCTCGTCTTACAGACATACATCGGACATCGCCTTTGCCTCTATTACCCTTCGTCACTACTCTCTTCACTTGCTCTCTCCAGTTACTGTTTACAGTTACTGTCGACACCGATCACACCATCTTCACCTGTTCTCTGCAGTTGCTGTCTACAGTTGCTGCCCACCTACTCTCTACACCCACTATCTACACCGACCACATCGTCTTCACTCTTCACAATGGGTGGTTGTATTTCTGCCCTTGCCGAGGTCGGTTTCCGCATGCTGGGTATGCATGGCCTCTGGGTAAAGCTCCGCAACCATTTCCGGAAATCCAGGCCTTCCCCCAACAAATGGCAGCCCATGACAAGAATCAACCTCGACGAACCGGCTCGAGGCCAAAAGCCGGCCAAGAATCCCTACGTCCGGCCCGCACGAGGCCCAACCTCCCCTCCCCGAAACCTGCCTGATTCCATCACAGTCGAGGAACAGGAAATGATGGGAGCCAAGCCAGAGTACGGTCCCATGCTTTGGGACTTCCCCCGAAGATACCCTCGGGGTGGCAGTCTGGCCTCGCCGAGTTCCCACACTCGAACAACCTCGAGTGGTACTCGGTCGAGCGGCAGGTCTTCGGATAGTTGGGGGAGCTACCAAACCCCTAGTCCAACCGCCAGCGGGAGGACACCTGCCCGCACCGGGGGGTACTCGTCGGGCGTCTCGCAACGGTCTGGCCGTCGCTACGGCTCAGACCCTTCCTCCATCCCCCACAAGTCCAGTGCACGTCGGTTCCCGAACCGAAGCACATGATTGCGAGTCGCAAGGATTGGTGTTTGATCGTGGACTTGTCGAAACCCTGGGTCAATGGTTTCTGGACTGTCTTGTTTTTGGATTGTCTTGTTTTTGGATTGTCTTGTTTTTGGATTGTCTTGTTTTTGGATTGTCTTGTTTTTGGATTGTCTTGTTTTTGGATTGTCTTGTTTTTGGATTGTCTTGTTTTTGGATTGTCTTGTTTTTGGATTGTCTTGTTTTTGGATTGTCTTGTTTTTGGATTGTCTTGTTTTTGGATTGTCTTGTTTTTGGATTGTCTTGTTCCTGGTCTGTCTTGTTCCTTGGCTGGATATTTTAGATTGTTTTGTTTTAGAGAGGAGTGTAGAGGCGTGTAATTCTTTGCTTTGTTTCACTTGGCTAAATAATTTAGTCTGAGTGTCGCGTGGAATTGAAATGACTATTCGCTCAAAGACCTTGTCTTCTCTGGTGATATGTTTCCTTTGATGCATCTCAGCCAATCGACGCATCTCGGTGAAACGAAATAATCATGATTGACTAACTGGCCTGGAAGATGTTATTCGTAGCCTAATATAGCTAAGCCATCTAGCAAAGCTACTCGCCTAGATGCCTATGATGCAGAGAAGGCGAAGGGAGGGTAACAAACAACGTTGCCGCCATGGTAACATGAAGACAATCATGGTCCTGGGAGTTTAGATTTTAGGGACACCTATCCCTTACCTGTACTCTTCACTTGGATGACGAGAGGGGATAGGTCACGACAAACTTCAATTACTTGGAGAACTCGATCATCATTTCTGGGTAACCCCTTCACCTATGCTCCCCCCGGCCTCCACCGTGGTATTATCGTCTCTACTAAATTGGGTTATCTATAAGCATGCTTGGGCCTAAGCTGGCTGTAACTTATTGCCCAGGACTAATTCCCTTGAATATGGCCTGGGCGTCGGCAAACAGTGCAGCTGTTGCCGGATTCTCAGGTCGAGTCTTATCGACAGAGCCTTGCCATCCCTGGTCATAAACACGCGTTTCTAGAAACTCAATTTCAAGGCCTCCTGTAGCACGAGTCCGCAGCCCCTCAAGCAGCCGGCTGGGCTCGATTCCCTCAAGAAAAGACTGCATCGCTTCAACGTTAAGGTAGCGGAAAGCAGCGCAGAAGGAATTGTGGTTCAGCTCCCACCCGTAGCTGGAGCTTGTAGCAACAACGCCGCCGGGGCTGCTCATGATAGCCCGGGAGAACTCGGCAAAGGATGCATCCCACTGGCCTACGTCGCTGGTGCTGAGCTGCCTGCTGAAGTTGAATGTGAAGAGAACAGACACTGTATCACTTGAGGTGGTCAAGCCTGCCTGTCTTGCGACATTATCCGGCGGGAGCCGGTAAACAGCTGCTTGAACAGGCGATGAAGTGATAGACTCCCAGGAGTTGCGAAGCTCCTGGAATTCCGGACTTCCCTCATACTGCTCTCGACCTTCAGCCGCCTTCCAGTCTGGCGAGGCAATATTAGTAAGTTGACTTATCTACTCGGATTTACGCACCGATAAAGAGCTTGGCCTTTTGCGGAGCCCCGTGCACA
>JABFFE010000111.1:0-22309 GCA_013623625.1 Fusarium setosum | reverse complement strand
CCCTTTATCCGGGACGATCCAACGTTCCCTCTGAGACTGGCTAGAACTTTCAGCTCCCAAGCCATTGTCAGCTCTCACCGACATCAACTACATCGTGCATCCAAGTTCCAGTAGGTAGCTCATGTGGATCCCCTCGTCTCGTTGACCGGCAGCTTTTGCTCCGCTTAACCGCATCGCCCCGTCTTCCAAACCCGTCCCCCCTTGCCGTCTCGGCCATCGGCATCCACCTCGCCGCCTGATATGAAACGATTCCTCATACAAATCTCCTGCCCAGGCCCTCTTTCGTGCCAATGCAAACTTGCAAAAAAGATTCTTTCACAACTTTATCAACCAACACACAGACGGTCAAGATTCATCGTGATTATATCCAATTCTCGCTTGGTTACGAAACAAGAGCCTATGATTCCACTGCTATATCCCCTTGTCCACCAAGAACTGACATGTTTCTATACAGCAAGTTACTTCACCCGCCAAAACACCACCAGAACCAGTATACCAGTTGGCTCAAAAGATAAATCAGTATGCAAAAAACCACGCTGCCTCTGTAGCAAAGCTCACGCGAGGCTCTAACCAAAAGCTATCCATGCTGCATCGACCCTTCATTAAATTATCAAGCCAGACCGAACTCCATGCTTTCGTTAAATGACATGTACACTTCGAGCTCAAAGCCTTTCAAAATCATTACGCAGAAACAAAAGATATAAAGGAAAGTCATTCGTTTCGTCATCGGGGTGATCGTGTTCCGTTGTCTCGTGGGTGCGCACTCGACGGCTCGATGACAATCTCAGGGAGTCGTGATATCCTCAAGCTTGGCAGCTGCGGAATACCCCCTACTCCACGTCCGTTTTGAGATCCATTGCTTTCGTTGCCATTATGTCCGTCTCCGGCTTGCTGGGCCGGCCCCACTTCGGCTTCCTGTCGCTCCGAGCCCAAGTCACGCTCCGTCGTCCGCTGTGATGCAGATCGGTACGGGCCCGGGTAGTCTGGAGGAGGTTCGTTGAGAGGGGTCGTGGACCGCAAGTCGTCATTGAGTGGAATGTCCTCATACTCGGGAGGGGGCATCGTCTCGTCACCAAGGTCCGCTTCCACCAGCTCTGGGCTTGAACCAGCTCTATCTGCGTGCAAGCTCGGCGTGCCTGACCGGGAGCCTCCATGCGAGGGCGCAGGTGCAAGACTCGAGAAATCATCGTCGTGGCTGGCCGCAGAACTGGCACTGCGTCCTCGATGATGTCCAAGGCTCATACTTGCCGCATCGGAGAGCAATCCCACTCGTTCGCTTTCGGTGCTGTTGGCCCGAATTCTCGTTCCATCGTGACGCGCAATGCCGACATCAGCGTATGATACACTAGACACAGACCGCTGGCGGCTGTCCTTGATCTGATCCACAGCTGTTCGGAGGTTATTGATAGTAGTGTCCTCGTTGGCTGCACGTGTCTCGGCACGAATTTGCTCGAGCGTGCGAAAATCGTTACGACTTCGCGCCTCGCGCCGTCGTTCTCTCCTCTCCTCTCGCTCAGCTAGCATATTCCGTCTGGCTAACCTGATCTGGTAGAGAGTCTCCATCTCTTCATTCCGTGACTCCTCTTCTTCCTCTGCCGTTGGCAAGTCGATAATCACATCCACTCCATCTCGCTCACCCTCGCGTCCTAGAACCTGTTCATTGTGACCGGCCGACTGTCGGTATGCGGGTAATGTGAGGACAGATCGGACAGATGTATTGCGGTCGACGGTCGCACCAGCATTGGTAGTGGTAGTGGTGGTGGTGGTGTTGCTACCGCGATTCACCTGGCTAGTACTGGTTGAAGCGCTATCGCGGTTACGCCTGCTGCTTGCAGAGTTGAGCTGGTGCGACTGTCTGCCGCTCTCGCCGCCATCTTCGCCAGCCGTCTGCTCGTATTCGCCTCCCTGGCGTGATCTTCGGGTTAAGCGTGCGAAAAATCCGGGCTTCTTGCTCGGATCACTCGATTTTGGCTTCCGTTTCCTCTTGGATATGAAGATCCATAATGTAATGGCGACAGTGAAGGCAACGGCGCTCGCAATGACCTTGAATTGGGACGCGATCGTTAGCCACCTTTGCGTTGCGATAGTAGTCCATAGTTCGACAGCAACTCACAATAAACACAACCGTATTCTTATCTCCACCTCCGCCTCCATCGTCCTTGCTGTCTTGCGCCCGAGGTCGTAGGTCCTCGGGGCCGTCCCAGCCACGCGGAACTGGAGCGTTCAGATGCATTTCAGGCTGGGCTGCACCATGCAGAGAAAACGGGCGTCGGCTGCAACGACGATGACGGAGGGTAACGGTCAAGTCGGCGGGGACGGCGTGAGGAAAGAGATTGGCGGAGGGCCGAGGTCGACTGGATGCCTCACTTCACAGGCCGGTCTGACGCGGAGAAGCGGAGGAAGTGACAAAAGCCGCAAAAGACAAGATCCAAACGTTATCGTTTAAGAGGCAGGAAAGGTTAATTGCTCGTTAATTGGGAGGAGAAGCCAAAGCATGGGGCATGAGCTTGTGTCTTTCTTTTTCTCTGCCACAACGTGCTCGCCTCTTTCTGGGCTCGGGCGAGGGTCCTGCTTCCAGGCACAGCCGCCGTGCTGGGCGCTCGCGAGAAGGCGCGAGGTTGGTTGGTTGGCTGGTTCGGCCCTGGCTGAGTTGGCTTGGAGATGGACAAGGATGTTTCGGCGTCTTGGGTCGTATCTTTTTTACGCGCCTGGTCCCACAATCAAACGGAGGAGAGGAGGAGAAGAATAAAGGGCAGCAAGATGATGAAGGATAAGAAAGAAAACGTCGTATTGCGCCCGTGAGATTAATTGAAGCTGGGCGGTTCGGATCGCGGATACCCACGAGCTCCGCTTGTCAGATCAAGGATGTCCTCCGCTACCCACTGTCCACTGTCGCAAGCGGAGCGTCACTTGTTAGTGAGTGAGGGAGTGACCCTTGGGTGGTGACATCAGCAGGCGGCGGTGGCCATGCTTACTCCTCCAACGTCTGTCCCTTGCGAAATGGTTTCTTCTTTGGTGCAAGGCGTTTTCGAGGGAATGATGAGCGGACAGAGTTACTCAAGAGTCTATTAAGACTTCGTGCATGGTAATCATACGGAAGGAACGAAATGCTTGCTGTGGCTGGTGTTGGTGCTGGCGCCATCTCCTGACTTGATACCGAGCATCACCACGTCCAGCGGTGACACTTACAGGAAAGGCCAGCGTAGCATTGAACCATCTTTGCCCTCCAAAACGATTTCCTCAGTCCTGCAAACAAGCATCGACGGGGTCCCCGGCTCGTGTCCGGTCCTCCCATTACGCAATCGCCCAGATCCACGGGTCCAATCCCCAAGCACCGTAGCGCCAGGGTATCCGGGGACCCGATGGAGGACGAGGATGAGCCTGTGAATCGATAGCGTCCAACTTTGATCGGCTTGTGTTACGCGAAAGGGTTCATTGAAATGAAATAAGCTTGTTGCACCGGGACATACCTGTATGATCTGAACGCAGGTCTCAAGTTGCAATTCCATTTACGAACCACCATCCATCATCCAGCTGGCATAAGCTTCCAGGTTCCCTAACGAGCATCGAATGTCATCGTGGCTGGTTGCGTGGCTGGCGGTTTAGCGCCCTCGTTTAGCGGCTCTAGCCCAAGCTCAGCCTCCCCGCATCCTCTTACACTGATCGATCGGCTTCAATCTTTATTCTCTTCGACTTCATAGTACAGGCTGCCTCTCTACTTGATTCCTCATATCTGGTGCCACCAAGTGACTTCTCTTCCCGAACGGTACCGGACTTCAGCGGTTGCTTTGACGCTCCGTAGTTGGCATCCGCATAGTTCTTCTAGAACCTACCTAGGTACTCAACTTACTACGTGCGCAGTGCGCATAAACTAGACCGATGCACGTCTTCGGTCCCTCCGTGCTGACCCAACAGCCTTTAATAACGGTTGTGCCTTTGCTTTTTTTCACTGCAGATTGTGCAGCGGAGGTGTTGGTCCCAAAGAATCCCCATCTCCGAGATGCGGTCTGTCTCAGGCCTCAAGCATCACCCTGGCTCGCAAGCTCATAAGCATCACTGCTATACTTTTGCTTGTCAACTGCGCCATGAACTGGCGTGACTCGAGGTCATGGAAAGAAGAGATCTGTTAGAAGCCACCCTGGCCCAGCATTTCGAACCACTTGTTGACAACTGCAAAGCTTGCCATGGAAGACTCGCATGTTATTAGATGCTTAAGAACCGAATAACATTAGGAATATGTGAATATGTACGCCAGCAGGGTTATAACTCCTACGAAACTAAGCACCTTGACTCCAACTCCTACCCAACTCACCCAGGCTGAACAATTTATCCAAACTTCTTCTCAAACTTCTTCAGCATGCCCGTCACGCCACGCTCTATGCGTCCAGCGTTCTCTTCGAGCCTGCCTCGCGGCTCAGAGGTCTTGGGCTGGTGTGAATTCCCATGGCCGTGGTTCAATTCGGGCTCAGTCGGACGGTATACCTGCTGATGAATGCTATAGTCCGTTGTTGCTTGAGGAGCTGGCGCCTGCTGCTGAGCGTAGTTGTATTGCGAAAAGCCGCCAGCGGGAGGAGGAGGAGGCAGGCCCGGGGTGGAGGCGGGTGGTGTCGGTTGCGCATGAGGTTGCGTCTGAGGCGGCGGTTGCGTCTGCGGAGGTCCTGGTGGTGGTGGCGGCGGCGGCGCAAAGCCAGGCGAGCCAGGGAACGTCGAGGCATATGGGCTTCCCAAGGCCTGAGCTGGCATTGTTGCTGCCCGCTGAAGTCCAGGGTGTTGAGGAATCCCTCCGAAGTGAGGTGGAGGCAGCCCGGGGCTTGTAAGACCACCCGGAGGAAACTGGGATGGTGGTGGCATTCCCGGCGTGAAGGGCTGTTTCTGATAATCGTACGCAACAGCAACGGCAAGCGGGTTGAGCGGGTCTTCGTCCGGAGGCGGCGTCTTCTCTCGGTATTTTATCGCTTCCGGTGCGGCTGGCGCAGCCGGATTGTACGCCATTGGGGCGAAGTTGGCGGGTGCCGGGGCCTCGGTCGACGGAGCCGGGGCCGTTGGCGGAGGTGCAAAACTGGGTGCGCCAGACGAATGCTTCGACGATCCGTACTGGGGATCCGTGATGGCTACATTCTCCAGCTGCTGAACAACGGAGCTCATGGGTGCCGGCTGTGGGGGTGGTCCAGGTTCGTCGAGGACTTCAACAAGCGATGGTGGGACGACCCTTCTGACGCCATTGACGAACTGGAGTGCATCCTGCTGTGTCCAGAAGTAAATATCCAGTGAGTGCAGCTTGTAGTGGTATTTGTTCTCGTTTCGAGGATCATAAGTTGGGAGATGCCACTCGTTCTGGTCAGCGACAGCTTCAGGCCCCGTTAATGTGACCTTGCAGTGCTGCTTATAGGAGTATCGAACGTGCGTCTGATCGAGGACTGATCGCGGGGTATGGTCAGCTTGCCTTTAGCCATCTGTTTTACGTCTTGTTGGTCCTTACATCCTTCGAAAGCGTCCTGATCTTCAGTGCCAGGCTGGTTGGCGACCTCAACGCGACACCGGCGCTCGCCCGCATTCTCAAAGAGGTAGACGTAGGAACCCTGGTCGAATCTGTGATGCCTGGGTTTCACATCTTCGGGGCTGTAGAAGTAATGAACATCTCCGAAGCTTTATTGATGGCGCAAGTTAGTATTCAACTCTCATGAGTCGTTGCGATCGCAACTCACAGCGTGGCGACATTTTCTTCTCCTGGTCGCGCCGCCATGATGAAGCTCTTTCGAGGGGTTCAGTCTACCAGCAGCGATCCCAACAGCGATAGACGAGGGGAGAATAAGCAATGGATGCAGAGACACTCGTCGCAAGAGACAAGGGGAAAAAGACGAGTCAAATCACCGAGCTCCCACAACTTGCGGGCTGCTTGGGCTTTTGTACCCTCGAGCCCTCGTGCGCCACTTGGCTCGCTGGGCGAGACGAATGATCATCTTCTGTGTTTCCAACCGGCGACATGATGCATGTGTGGCCCTGCAAAGGTTGTCGACGTCGGCGCTTAAACGCCTGTTCTTGGGGAGGGGAAGCACATCAGTTGGCCAATCGAGGCCGGAGGACCCTTGGTGTCGTTAAAGCTGTCCCACCTCAGAAGTTAGCGGCCCCCACCCCAGGTTGTGATGGCACAGACACGCTAATGGGGCTCACGTGACGTCGTGTCCTGCCTAGAACGCGCCTGTGTCTTTGAGGGGCATCCGTCACGTCTATTTCTCACATCCAACAGCGAGACGCGACGGTCATCGAGACGGCATCTTGGCCCATGTTCATGATGCCTTCCAAACCCTCAATGCATGATATTGACTTGTCGCTATTGATTCCTTGAGATGACCTCATTAGATCAGCCGGAGGAGAACCCTCCATTACCACCTACAGAGGAGATCCCAGGGATCACCGAGGAGACTCAAGAGCTCAAAGAGGATGCTCCCGAAGGCATTGAAGATGATTCTTTCAAGACACTCAAATACTCCCTTCTGGGACCCTCTCTTCTAAAAGCTGGCCAAGACAAAGTTGACCAGACAAAGGTGGGTGCCAATTCAACCTGCTCTGATGTTAGGCGCTGCTAAGATTAGTCTGCTAGGTCTCTGAAATCATCTACAACGCCTCCAAGGGCTCCAAATTCTTCAATCGAGAAGAAGTCCGGGACAAGGTCCTCACCCAGAAAATTGAACGGATCATCGCCCGCAAGACCGAACTCGAGAAGAAAGATCTGACCCGTGATTTGCGAAATGCCGACCATCTTATCGCCGAGCTCGAACTTTCGCGCGACCTGACTCAGCATATTGTCCATATAGACTGCGATGCCTTCTACGCAGCTGTCGAGCAACTGGACCGACCGGAATTGAAGGACCTACCCTTTGCTGTTGGAGGAGGCGTATTGACGACTTGCAATTACATTGCCCGCAAGTTTGGTTGTCGGTCAGGCATGGCAGGCTTCGTGGCTAAGAAATTGTGTCCGAGTTTAATCCTGCTGAAACCAAACTTCGAAAAGTACAATGCAAAAGCTCAGGAAGTCCGAGAGGTGCTAGTCAATTATGATCCACGGTTCGAGAGCGCCAGTATCGACGAGGCGTACCTCAACATCACAGAGTACTGTCAGGAACACCATATGGACCCGGCAGAAGCCGTGGAGCAGATGAGGAGAGAAGTCCACGAGAAAACAAACATTACCGTATCTGCCGGCATCGCTGCCAACGCAAAACTCGCAAAGATCTGCTCGAATATGAATAAACCCAACGGGCAATACGTACTGCCTAGTGACCGGACTGCCATAATGGCCTTTATGCGCGATCTTCCTACTCGGAAAGTCAACGGCATCGGCCGCGTCCTCGAACGAGAACTCCTCGAGATCGGCATCAAGACATGCGGCGACCTCTACGCCGAACGCCAGTATCTAAACCCACTGTTTGGCGACAAAACTTCGGAATTCCTGTTCAAGTGCTACCTTGGCCTTGGTCGGACCAAGATCCAGCCAGCCGAGGAGTACGAGCGCAAAAGCGTCGGCACTGAGAGTACATTTCGCGACATGTCTGACCCGGCTCAACTCCGAGACAAGTTGCGCTGGACAGCTGAAGAGCTGGAGAAGGACATGAAGCGCGCTGAATGCAAAGGTCGTACCCTCTGCCTCAAGGTCAAGCTCCACACCTTTGAAGTCTTGACCCGCCAAGCCGTCCTCCCGCGCGCCATCTGGCTTGCAGATGACCTATACAATTACGCCCTCCCCATCCTTACCAAGCTGGAGCAGGACATGCCCGGCATGAAGCTACGGCTGATGGGTTTGCGGTGCACACACCTCGTCAGCACCAAGAAGCCAGATACCATGGCCTTCTTTGGCTTCCGCCCTCGGAAGAACGACTCGGAGGACCGCCAGGCAGAGTCAAGTCTCAAGAGAAAGGCTAGCGATGATGGCAGCGAATGGGAGCAGTGGACGGAAGCCGACTTGCAAATAGACGACGCAGGTGGACTGCTCCAAGACCAGTCAAACAACCAAGACAGCCCCAACGACTCACCGTACCGAAGACACGGCAAAGAGATTGCCCCCAACCCTGTAAAAGAACAGCCCCCTGAGGAGGAATGGTGGGATTGCCCCATCTGCAGCCGACCACAGGCAGCCAACGAACGACTCTTCAATGAGCACATCGACCTTTGTCTATCCAGGCAGACGATTCGTGATGCCGTGCAAGCAGATGGTCCTTCGACGAAGCGGGCTACAACACCGGAGAGCAAGAAACCGAGGATAGCAGAAAAGAAAAGAGGGCGACCGCGGACACTGGACCCGAAGCAGAAGCAGCTATTCTTTGGATAAATGACATATAGAATTCATGAGTAATGATGCAAGCGAACAAGTCTATTTTGTACTATTAATTGGCGTATTCAATTTTTGGGTTATGTTCCGTAGCCTGAACCAAGTCTATCAAAGTCACAAATCCTTAAACGCCTTGCTCGCGCACATCTTATATGCATCCTTACATGACCCTAGATTCGCGACTGGCGATTCTCTCCATCATTGTTTTCGTCCTTCTGATCCTCGAGTCCTCTTCCTCCTCCCTGTGCAACTTCTCATTCGGAAGCCTGACAGCCTTGTCCAGGGCGACAGGAAGACCTCTGTGTCGTCCTCTAATGATCACCATGCACAGAATGAGCTTGCTGCCCGTGTGCATGCCACCCGCCAGGCTGTAGCTGGCACCGGGGATACCCATAGAGAGGCCAACGCAGCCATATGCTGATACCACCTCGAACAGCACGTTGAAAACACTATAGTCGAGCGGTCGGGCGAGGAAGTGGTCTGTCTCAATAATCATAATGATGATAACGGGCAGAATAAGCCACCAGAGATCATGAGCAAGTTGGCCCCGAATCTGCTGACCAATGAAGGAAATGCGAGACTCCTCATCGGGGTTTTTGGGTGGAGGGCGTACGCCGACGCCGTGAAAAGTCATGGATCTCTTGACCGTTTTGTTAACCGCAGCCGTAGCCCTCCGTCGCAATGTTGGCTTTTCAGGCTCCTCCATGATCGTGGGAAGGGCGCTGTTCCCATTCTCGGCTTCTGCGACCTGTGGATCGTCCTCATAGATGCCAAGAGATCGCTCCTCATAGACATTGGAGTGTCGCATCGTGATCGAGACAGGATACACTGAAACATACATCATGATCATATATAAGAGTTGGACGGCGGGATAAAGGCTGGAGATGGATACAACAGCGAAACCAGCGGCACGAACAGCTGGAAAGATGTTAGCAAATGTTGTAGGAGGCTGGGGTTTACTCACCAACTGCTTGGAACCATCCAGCAATGACTCGGTCAGATACAGGCATATCCTCAATAGTATCATTGCCAATGTTCAGCACTTCGAAAGCAACCCAATCGATGGTATTGATGGTGGTGATGACGGCAAAGAGCCACCAGGTGGCGCCCGAGGGGAAAAGGGTCGTGTAGACTCGTCGAGGATACTTGAGGATGAACTCGATTGTCTCTTCCCAAACCCCGAATGTGTCGTGAAAAGGCGACAGTTTCAGCAACCGAAGGGTGCACCAGAAAGAAAGTCGCAATAGGAGAGGATACGCCGTGTTACCAGCCAAGATGAGGATACCGACAACAATCTGAACAAAGTAGGCGTCTTGGAAGGCGGACATGTTGGCATCGAGAAGTGACATGCCAGCGTTGTTGAAGGCTGAGGAAGAAAGAAAAATGCCACACCACCAGGGGTTGACAGCGTTTTCTCTGGCTGCGCTTGCCCTGTAGTTGTTGATATAAGCACCCAGGGCGAGGGCGCAAAGAAACTGCCAGAGGAAACCGTACAGGGGGACCGCAACAGATAGGACCTTGAGCGCTCGATACTCGCAGCCGCCGAGGGCCTCGCGTTCATCAGAAGTTAGGTCGTAAAACTGACCTCTCTTACTGGTGTTGTGACTACCTAGGATCTTCTTCCAGTGCATAAGGAAGTCCTCTGATTCGTCGGTGTTGGCTGACGATGCGGTTGAAGGCCGTCGTGCGTCTCCATTGGTTGCTGAATTATCGTCGTTTCGCCGATAGATCGAGCCACTCTCTCTGTGATCATCAGGACGAGCCAGCGAGTTAGCAAATGTGATGTGGTCACCAGCAGACGGAAAAGGCGGCGGACGGTCTGCCACTCTCGTGGTGTTGCTACCGTTGTCCTCCGAGTCGGACGAGATAGACTCCTCAGGTGCAGAGGTTGCGCGGCGCATGGGAACGGTTGTGGTCTGGACATCGTTGGGGTCATCCTTCTCCTTGATGGCGGGCTGGCGCGTGCCCAAGCCCGACAAAGTGCCGCCTGTAGTGGGAGGCGAGGATTTGAACCGGTCAAAGGTCATGACTCTCTTAATTGACGGAAACTGCTTAAATGTTGGAAGCCGTCTAAGTGTCGGGGTCGATTTGAGTGCGGCACGGCGTTTTCGCGACTCTCGTTCTGCCTCGACGATATCCTCGAAGCGCTTCTCGAAGGCATGCTTTCGTGCCATGACGGTCCAGAACGAAACCCAGAGGGCACTGCCAAGAATGAATAAAAGGTAAAGCAGAACCTGCTGCCATGTTGTTATTTCACTGAGGTTGACTGTGTTGAGTCCCGTGTCGCAAAAGGAGGACACGACGAGGAAGAGACAATCGATGTAAGGAATGCTGCGGCCTGGCTCGCTGGATCCCCAGAAAATGACGGAAAAGAACAAAGAGCCGAAGATGAAGTAGGCATAGTGAATGGTGATAAAATTGATGGGAGGAATCACTCGCTGGACGTTCTCAAGCCACGGATGGTTCTCGACGAGGTCCTCCCACCGCGACTTGATTGACTCGAGCATTGTTGGCGTTCTTGGGGGCGATGCCAAGATGTGTACCCCAGCGCAAATGGGTCAGCTTGCACGCAAAAGTGCAGATTCTCGCAGGGGGTGTTAGAACGACGATGCGGTGCTGCTATTTTTACTTGAAGACAAAGGACATGGCGATTATATGTGTTGACAAGCGACCGAGTTGGGCTGAAGCGAAAGGCGATGTCGGGTCGCAGGTGATGTTGGGAGAAGACTATAAAGTTGACAAAGAAGAGGATGAAAGGATGAGAAAGCCAACAAAGGAGAGACTGCTCGCGTGTGGTGGATGCGACCGGGGCAGGACCAAAGTTCCGAATTGACCCCTTCCCTTCCCATGCAGAATGCTGTGACAATCAATGAATGAATGAAACGAAGCTGCCAACTGGCATGCATTAGAGGGAGGATTAACAAAACAAAAAGCATGGAAAAGGGAGAGAGACAATCGAATGGGACAAAGACAGCCACGCGGGCTACTACGCTGTGCCGCCTCGGATTCCCTGCCGGCCAGGTACCTCACAGCGCCCCGTTGTACCACCTCCAGTTAGCACTCAGCGTCTAGCCTTCCTACCTGGCGCTAAAAGCGCAATGAGACGGTGAGGACGGGATGAGGTGAGGGCGGCCGATGGGGTCCCCAGCAGGAGGAGCTGTAGGGACAGGAAGGAGCATAAAATGGCCCAAGTTTTCTTCCAAGCGAAACGTCAAGAGGGAGCCAATTCCACAGAAACCGGCCTATCCGTCTCCCACGATGCCTTTTTCTCTTGTATAATCAACCCACAAGTGGGCGAGCATGTTACGAAATGTCCAATGTCGTCCCGTTAAGATTCTGGCCTCTCTTTTCCATCCCATTCCCGTTCGCTCCCCCCCCCCTCCCCCCAAGCGGGAACGGAAGCTCCTTTAGCTCCCGAGGCTTAGGTCAGCTAACGGGAGCGGGTATCAGTGGAGGTTTCACTGCAAAAAAAAGCCATGGGAACCTTGGAACCTTGCTGGCATTGGTTACTTACACGAGGTTCGGGATGAGTGTGCCGTTTCATATCCCCCACGACTTTAATGCCCTGTCGTTCCCGCCCTGTCCAGTGCTGACTGTCAGCACCCAGCATCGGCGACCTGTTTTTTTTTGGCTTGAGAAGGCGCAAAGCTAGCGTTGTAGCACTGAAGCTTTATTACATTTACCTAGAATAACATCAGCTCCTTGATGTCTGCCCCCTATCGTCTGTCGTTTAAAAGATCAGTTGTGGCTGTGTATGCATCAGCGCCAAGTGTTCAGCCAATTACTTCGCGTTCGGTGGAACCAAATTACTTGAATGGGTCAGGTCCGATCTCATCGAGTCTTGGCAGACTTTGGCTGCTTGAATAGAGAGCACTAATATGTGTGCGTCCGTCCATATCAGCATAGCCCGCCCATACTTGACTACAACCTTTCCCTCGTCCATTCAGTTATTCATCAATGTCATAGCAATCGCTAGAGCCATCAGCAGTCGTTGACAGCGGGAGGAGGCGTCTTACTTTCATTCTGACTTCGGCGATTTCCCGGGTTCGGGACGTCCCACGCGCGGAAGCCACAGTAAGATCTTGAGTTTGAATCCTACCTAAACCAAAGTACAGTTTGATTACTCTGATATAGCCTGCCCCTGTTTTAAACCAGGTTCTCGAATGCATTCGTTTCTGCTGACCATCTGTCCACAAGTACACAACCATGACGCATTCTCTTTGCTACACAAAATCATCTTCTGAAGCTCTCCCACCTTCGGCCTCCCCTCTACTGTGTGGCCATTTGGCGACGCTTCATGATGCGGCGGTTAAGTTCTAAATGTCAAATACTACAAGTCTTTACCAAATCTATGTTCTCCTGGGTATTGTTATCAAGTTTCCATCTTGAGCATATCTTTCAACCTCCACGGTTGAACAGGGATCTCCCCCAACCCCATATCCGTGTCAACTTCATCAATCTCGCTTCTATCGCCCCGGAAATTATAGGACCAGAAACAATCATCGAATCTCCATTCCATGGGGACAACACTTCCTGCTCTCCTCCGTTTATCCGCAAACCCGACAACCTCCTCAACGTCTTGTCCCTCTCCAGCCAACTTACTCGGGAGTGGGGGCTCACCGGTTGACCGGTTGACCGACCAGACACGAGTTGCAGCAGCATGACTCGGGCAACGCATACTCGCATACACTTTAACAACACATCTACCGACTCTAGGATTACACGACGTATCACAATCTGACAGACACGAAGACATCCTTCCGAGACCCTTAAACTTCACACCAACCGAGTACTTGGGTCCATTGACCGCCTTAAGCGATGCTATCCGCAGCAGCATCAAAAAGGTATCATGACATGACATCACCGGAGTTGTCGCGATCTACGGGAATAACCTGCTGTCATCCATGCAGGCCCTCACCACATGCCTACGCGGTCATGTAGGTGCGGCCACGAGTCACCGACTTGGCGATGCCCAGCGTGGGGCCTCCTTGTATGCAAAGCAGACCGACGTCGACGATGACGGCCTTTTCTGTTTCTCAGCATTGTATGTCTAAGGTAAGCTATACAAGAGTTAGAGTCGTCTACATGGTCATTACAGCTCCTCGTGAGCCGGGGCATCATCGGTATCAGCGAGGATGGTCTTGGCGGCATCAGCAGCATCAGCGACGACGCTGGCAACCTTCTCAGCAATCTTCTCGGTGGCCGTCTCAGCGGCATCCTTAGCGCTGTCGGCGGCAGATTCGGCCTTTTCCTCGACCTTGGTCTCGATCTTCTCGGGGGTGGGGACGCCGTCGATACCGACGAGCTCCGTCTCGAAGACTGTAGAGTGAACATGTTAGTTAGGCTGCAAACTATGAGGCGAGGAGCAGGAACAGCGTACTCAGGGTCGCGCCGCCGGGGATAGGGCCAATGCCTCGCTGGCCGTAGCCGTACTCGGGAGGGATGGTCAAAGTCCTAAGTCAAGGGTCAACAACGGGGTATCGCCAGCCATGCGCCGCAAGCTTTGCCCACCTCTTCTCGCCAATGCACATGTCCAGAAGACCCTGATCCCATCTGGATTATCTGTGTCAGCGTCGGGCTCGAATGCATTCGCGGTGAGGCCAAGACAAACCCCTTGATCACCTGGCCAGCGCCAACAACGAAGGCGAGGGGAGAACCTCGATCGTAGCCTTGAAGTACCCCGGGTTAGCATCTGATTTGCGACAGCGACGCAGGGCGGAGGGAACCTACTGGCATCGAACTGCTTGCCCGTGTCCTGCAGGGTACCGCGGTAGTGCATCTGGACCCGATCACCCTTCTGGGTCTTGCGGTCGCAGACGACGGGCAGCGTCACGTCAATCTTGAGCTCCTCCTTGGCGACGACGCCAACGGCGGCAGAGGCGAGAGCAGAAAGGAACAGGGCGGCCTTCATGGTGGCGGTTCGGGCGGGGTGGGCACCGATGTGATGCGGCTTTCGGGTACGGAGAAATGGAAGGGCGGCGTGGAAGACGTTGAGAAGCCTGAATCTGGAAGGCTTGTGACGTCGAAGGGTGTGGTTGGTTTGGTCGTTGTCTGGCAGGAGGCAGTGCGATGAGAGGTTGCTGGATGGATGGGATGGTTCCCCCTTGAGAGCGGACCTGGGGCTGGAGCCTCTGAGTCGCGGCGACGTGGCCGTCCAGCGGGCAACCAGGCGCTACAGCGTGACCTCGGCTGCTGGGCTGGCCCCTATAAACACAAGCAGAACAGCAGCGTCATAGCAGGGTCCAAGCCAAGCCCAGGTCATTGGCCAATGGCCCACGGTCCTCCAGATGTCCTCCCTGGTCGGCTGCTTTCTGATCTGGCGCTAGGTTGTGTGCCCGTATCTTATCTCCATTTGGAAGCCGGAGAGGAAGCATGGCCGGATATGGGCGGCAGGGCGCAGGATGCAGCAAGGGCCTATCCATGGAGACGACGTTGCGGGTTTGGGCGGATATGCCAAACAAGCCCTGGCCTTGCAGTCACGTTGACAGAGTCAACACCAGAGCCGTCGCCAATCTGACGCCTTGCACACGTCTTTGTTGTCTGGCAAGGCGACGAGGCGAAACCCTTTTTTGCTTCTCCCATGTGACCCATGACGAATACACGACGTTTCTGACGCTGCTCGGAGCTGGTTCTGCGTTGTACGCGTCCAAAGAAATACGAGAGCACGGCTACGCGAGGCGTAAAAAGGAAAATCGCCATGCCGGTCTTGTCCGATTATCAACCCCAAGGCTGTCGTCGATTCAAACATCGCGACGTCACTGGGTGATAATGGTTGACAGGTTAAATGTGACAGCAACCACTGCCGGGCCCAGCCGTCCATCCCATCCATCCGCGATACAGCTCCAGAGTGCTCCATGACACAATATGGCCTTCCCTCCGTGGCGGCTGGGGCGCTGGGAAGCTCGCCGCGTGACGACCTGAGGAGCACCTGTAGGGCGAAAGAGGGTGTAGGGCTCTAGCTAATCGACATGTCCCGCTGCCGAGTAGTCGCATCAGTTCCTGCAGCAGAGATGCAAGCCGGGCCCACGGCTCTTAGTGGATTGTTGACCATCGCGATGGGATGGAGACGACGACGAGCCTGCATGTGTCAGATCCACCGGCGGCGGGAGAAGCCCTGGACCAAGCGCTTCTAACGCTTCACGCTGCAAGGCCGAAGCTTTGTTTCGCCTCGCTCATGATACCTGCTCCCTCAGAGGGGACGGAACAGAAATTAGTTATGGCCCCCCTTCCCCCCCTTTTCCATCTCGTCGGGAGGTATTCTCGTCTTCGATAGGCTCAGATTCTCTCTCCTCCACTCACACAATCACACACACAGCCGATTTTGGGCATCGACCGGAACCCTTTGGATGGACCGAGCTGGGGCGTAGAACAAGGACGATGCCAGTTGCGACGAGTCTCGGCCAGCCTCGATGGAGGGCGAAGGGCCAAAAGGGGCAAGAAAAAGTAAAGAAGCGTCAGATTAGCCCTGCCGTAGCAGATGTCCGAGACAAAGGTTGGAATGCAATGGAATGCACGCTCCATGGTGATATTGGACCTCGTCCAGCTTGTCCATTGATAATCAGGGATCCAAGGCAGCGGTACGCTTTTGCTGCGCGGCAGAGGCTGGTGTCACGGCTGGGCTTGCGCTGGTGCCTGTGTGCCTGCGATCCATGGCTGCTGCGGCATCACATTTCATGCAGTCACTCAAGCAACCTCAGGTACCTAAGCCGCTTTCGTGTTCACGTGTCGCAATCACCATCGTGAAAAGCCCTTTTCTTTGTCCTAGGGGTCCCTATTTCCGTCACCTACTCACAGGTCAACCGAGACAGGCGATTGATTCGTGGCCCCCAAATGCAGGCAACAACCAAGACATTTCCGTCTCGTTTCGTCTATTTTGATTCTTTCCACGCTGTGCGCTCCGTCTCTATTTGGCTGCCGCTCGCTCACGCCGTGGGGCTTGGCCTTGCCCTGCCTGACGCTGGGTTGCTCATTCGCTCTGACGGGCTCCGCCCCGTCCAGCAACCCAGCGTCACCAAGCTTCACTTGACAGCGCTTTTTGCCACCGAGACCTGTCCCCGTGCCTCTGGGAGCTTTCAAAGCCAGGATGCTTCTTGATGGTCCCTTGTTGCTCGTCGCCCTTGACAGCCCCTCGATGCCCAATGGTTTGGCTACGCCCCGTCGTCCTGGCCCTGCACCCCATCTACACGCCCCCCGTCCAACCCCGGCCTCTCATCTCATCGTAGATGGTCCGCTGGCTATCGTGCCGGGCCCGGGAGCCAACGCCTGCGAGTGCGCGGTTCCTCGTGCGGTCTCTGCTTGACTCACTCCCATCGTTGAAGGCTAGCTAGCGTCAGGCCTGGAGAGCTGCCTCGCACTTTGCCTAGCAATCCTTGTTCCCCAGGCAGCTCAGGTCGGGTCTTGGGACGGGATAAATCCACTTCGAGCATGGCAGAGTACGTACTGCCCGTTTCGAATCGCCATGGCTTCAAGGAACTACATATAGACCCCCTTCCTCGTCGCTGTTGGAATTCCCCTTCCATTCTCACCAGACACTTGCAATCTCAAGCATTCACACTCTAGACAACTCTTGGTCTACTTTGACGACAAATTTTCACAAGAAACAAAGCCTCACGGTGCAACACTGCCCTTCTCACACATCAACACCAACAAGACAACCACCTCTCTTACAACCGCAACCATGAGCAGCCCCTATACTGTCCAGATCCACCAGAGCTCCAAGGAGCCTTCCATCCACAGCTCCTACAGCTACTCTTCTGGGTCATACACCACCTCAAGCACTTCGACCCCTCGGTCTCTTTCTCCCAACGACTATCGCGAGTACGGTGCTGGTAAGTCTCGGGACCCTTCAACGCCGTCCGGCCCCACTCTAACCGTCCGCCCTCTAGACAAGCACATCTCACAAGTTGCCCGAAGCGGACGGAACCTCGTCATCAACCACAACAAAGTCCACTACGAAAAGGACTCGCCCGCCCCAACCTATTCGGGCGCGTACTCGCGTTCCTGAGCGGCTCTAGACGAGCGCCCCTTTTTTCTTCACACATTTTTTTTTTTTTGCAACGTTTTGACGGCGATACAATGTAACGGATACTACTATACGGGATAGAGCACGGACTGGCGTTTAAGGGGATCATCATGGAACAGGATTATGCAGCACGGCGATGTACCATTAAGCGACCCGGCAATAGGGGATACGGATGGGCTTGGGCATGACATGGCATTGGGATTTGGAACTGGATTTTCTTTTTTTATCATTGTACACATACACTTCTTCAGCGCAAGACGCCCCTCGTGGCCTCTCTGCGCTGACCTAACTTCTAGAAGGGCTGGGGCCCCTTGTGTCGTCAATCTCACACTCTTGTTTCTTGCAAGATGAGATTGGGTTTCCGGTTCTGTCGGCCTGGACCGACGGCTGCGAAACAAGTCCAAACACAATCAAAGTTTTTTTTTTTTTTTTTCCAAACGTGTCACCCTGCTGTTTCACCACCCCCTTTCATCCAGACCCGGTCCCCTGAGACTTCGTCATTGCTTCTTTCTCTTCCCTGTTTTTTTCTGGAAATTTGCAAAACAAAGGGTCCAAGGGTCGAATAAATTTAGATGGTGTGATGGATTGGGCGCTACTATATCTGGGGCATTGGGTTCCCTCCCGGCCGGTACCTGCAGCCCAACAGCCCAGTCGCAGGGGTCCTTTTTTGTAGATGCTCAATCCCGCGCTCCTCCCTCCACTTGGTCTAGAATCTGAGCATCCTCTCCGCGGTGATTTCACATGGAAACGGGCTAGACCGGCAGCTCTAAAGTTGAAAATTCCACTTTCCTTGCATCAGGAGTCATTGTCCAATGGCCGGGTTCAACTCTCCGGACATCCGGTCTTTGTGTTAGTGATGTAGTATTTCGAACATCTCCCTTTGATAATTACAAGCCCCGGGCCCAAGTGCCCAAATACCAAAACCCAAATAGCGCCCATTTGTTACCTCTTACCAGCAGACAGTAATACCAGCCCAATGTTGAATCATTTCACTCATCCCAAGTTCCAATCCCTCGTACATAATATGAAAAATGGCCGAGGGCTCATGACCCCCCGTCGCATGACATCATGCTCAGGCGCCACCCTCACGCTTGGCATACTCGTCCTCCATGGCCTCTTCGTACTTTTTCGCAGCATCGTCCTGGGCGACGGTGCGCGGGTCGTCGTGCAGGACGCCCTCCTTGATGAGCGCCTCGGGGTCTGGGCGGTGCGAGATCTTGTCATTGAGCTTGTCCTCGAGCATGTGCTTCTGAAGCTGTAGGCGCGTGCGAAGTGGTACGTCAGCGAGGGGTGGCTTCTCACGAGGCCAAGAACTGGGCTTTGACTCACCTCCTTCTGGTGCGCCAGGAGGCCTGGCGCT
Organism: Fusarium setosum; assembly: GCA_013623625.1. NCBI lineage: Eukaryota > Fungi > Ascomycota > Sordariomycetes > Hypocreales > Nectriaceae > Fusarium > Fusarium setosum. Next base: position 3,601 of record JABFFE010000111.1, on the reverse strand, counting down.
GCGGTCGAGGCTGGGAGGATGTTTTCTGTTTGGGGGCCGGATTGTAAGCAAGGCTGTCTAGATGAGCAATGCTGAAACGGGAGGGGGGTGGCTCACTCTCGACAAGCTCGGAGCGCTCGGGGCGATGCTTGAGGTGGTCTTCGAGGGAGTTTCTTCGCTCCTGGTTGGGTCTAATGGGGGAGATGGGAGTCTCGTCAACCAGCTGGGGCTGCTGCTGCTGCTGCTCGGTAGCGTCGGCCATTGTGGAGATGTGAAATGTTGGTGTTGAAGTGTAAGATATTGTATGTTGTGTGTGGTAAGTCAAGCAAATGTGAAGAGGATAGATAATAAAGGTAAACAGGTCTCGGGAGCAGCAGACGGGCGGGATGCAGTGGTGTTATGTATTCTACTACCAACGTTCAAGCTAAGGTCTCAGAAATGGGCCGTTGATACGGCAGCGCAAGCCCATGTTTATGCCCATATTGTTCCGTGGTCTTCGTCGTCACCCGACCCCCAAAGGCCCATGGCATGTCCTGCGCGACCACTGCTGCACGGCATGCCACTTGCGGTCGCTACCCCGCAACCAGAGGGCTGACCTGCGTCACTGGACAGGGATCGGCGGCCCAGTCATTGTGAGCTGTTTGTTGAAAGCCACAGGACGGGTATATTTTCCTCCGTTAAAGACCTGCTAAAGGAAGTTAAACAGCTTTGAGAGCTTAGGGTTTAGAGACTTCATGGTGGGAGGCTTGTTGCGGGATGGAGCTTGTTTGGCGGGGGTGGGATGCAAGCCAAGACGCTTCATGCCGATGGCGATTTGGGATGGAGCTGCAACAGAGCTGTTCCTGGAAGTGGGCCTGTCCCTAGGAGCTTGGTGGTCAACTACTAAGGTAAACAAGTTGCATAAAGGAAGACGGCATTGAATTAATTTCAGGTGTTAGAGAAGTCCAGTAGCGGAGAGCTATTTATATACCGAACAACTCAGTCATTGCCTAGATCATGCGGTTTCATATTGCGAGATGGCCTATTTGTTTACTCTGCATGTGTCCTGGGTTGCCAAGTGGCCTGCTTTCTCATTTCTCAAGTCAATCAGGTTGCCAGAACTAAGAGCTTGGGCGAATCACCTCTGTTTAGAGTGCATTTGCATTCGCCGTGTAAGCCGAGGTGCTACCTACACAATTGAGTTTCTTCAATGATCCGACAATCAACTCTCAAGGGGCCAATGTGATCTTCCTATACCTAGTCAAGACCTTCCTGCAGTCCAGACCTATAGCAGTACCGTGTACCCTTATTTCTAGCTGTTGATTCAGTCTTGATTCAGCACTCATAGGTCGTCCTGGGCTCGAACCTGAGTTAAAGCTCAACAGCCACGAAGATCCCTGCAAGGCATCGATCAAGACGGCCACAGTTTCCAGCAGCCAGGGAGACTGAGTGGAGTCATTTATTATTAGGCACAGGCTCAAGAGGCTGGCAGCGGCTTCAGACAACACTTTTCTTCTTCCCTGAACAGGCCGAATATGGCACGCACAATGACGACACACCGACCAGAGGCAATAGAAACTCAGGTGTTATTACTCGTCGCAAAGGTTGGGCTCTCATTGGGACAGTTTCAGAGCATAGGACACAATAACTAGACATGACCTCTTATTCCCCCCTTTCCGGGAAACCAATATTTCGTATTTACTAGTTTCCAGCTTTTAATGCCGCGTATTCGTAGACATATTCGCGGATCGCGGATACAAGCTCACCAAAAAAAAAGCCGTTGTTCCCGCCACGCTGTTGCGTAAGATACCTCGCCCAGGGGGCTGTGCTGGGCGGAAAATCGTCGGCGTTTTCGTCACCTCCCGTCAGGCACCAGATCATCGCTGAACACAATCTCGACTCCAGCCACACTCAAGCTTCCAGAGTTTCCTTTGGACGAAAACATCGCATCTCCCTCTCCGACTCTTTTAACCAGAGCCTCTTGCCATTTTCCTCTCGGGATCGATTCACTGATGCCCGTCTGAACTGACTGTCGACCAACTAGCTACCTAACCCTTTCCCCTTCCTCCTCCTCCCCCTCCCTCCCAATCCGCTGCACATCATGGTAAGTGTCCACCCCTCTGGCCGCGCCTCCTAAGCTGACAAGTCCTTCCCATTATCTAGGGAATATCAAGACGTCCCAAGAACAAGGACGCCCGCGCCGTGGCGTCCGGCGCAAACGGCAGCGCAAAGCCAAAGAAGGCCACCTTCGAGACGACCAAAAAGAAGGAGATTGGTGTCTCCGACTTGACTCTGCTGAGTAAAGTGTCCAACGAAGCCATCAACGACAACCTGAAGAAGCGCTTCGAGGGCGCCGAGATCTACACCTATATCGGCCATGTGCTGGTCTCCGTCAACCCCTTCCGAGACCTGGGCATCTATACCGACCAGGTCCTCGAGAGTTACAAGGGCAAGAACCGACTCGAAATGCCTCCGCACGTTTTTGCCATCGCCGAGTCAGCATACTATAATATGAAGGCATACAACGATAACCAGTGTGTCATCATTTCGGGAGAGTCGGGTGCAGGCAAGACCGAGGCCGCCAAGCGCATCATGCAGTACATTGCCAATGTGTCTGGCGGAGAATCAGGGGAAATCAAGCAGATCAAGGACATGGTGCTGGCAACCAACCCGCTGCTTGAGTCCTTTGGAAACGCAAAGACGCTGCGAAACAACAACTCCTCGCGATTCGGCAAGTACCTACAAATCTACTTCAACGCTCAGGGTGAGCCCGTGGGCGCCGACATCACAAACTACCTCCTAGAAAAGACGCGAGTCGTGGGCCAGATCACAAACGAGCGAAACTTCCACATCTTCTACCAATTCACCAAGGGCGCTTCGCAGCAGTACCGAGAGACCTTTGGCATCCAGAAGCCCGAGACCTACGTCTACACCAGCCGGTCAAAATGCTTCGACGTCGACGGCATTGACGATCTGGCCGAATTCCAGGACACGCTCAATGCCATGAAGATTATCGGTCTCAGCCAGCCCGAACAAGACGAGATTTTTCGAATGCTTGCGGCCGTTCTATGGATTGGAAACATTCAGTTCCAGGAGGATCAGGGCGGTTATGCCGAGGTCATTGACAGGTCCGTGGTGGATTTCGCCGCCTACCTCATGGAGGTTACCCCCGACCAACTCATCCACGCCATTACGATCCGAATCCTGACCCCCCGAAACGGCGAAGTTATCGAATCCCCCGCGAACCCAGCCCAAGCGACGGCTACTCGAGATGCGCTAGCCAAGGCCATTTACAGCAACCTTTTCGACTGGATTGTGGAGCGCATCAACAAGTCACTGAAAGCCAGACAAGCGACTTCAAATACGATAGGTATCTTGGATATCTATGGGTTTGAGATTTTTGAAAAGAACAGCTTCGAACAGCTCTGCATCAACTACGTCAACGAGAAGCTGCAGCAGATCTTTATTCAGCTCACCCTCAAGGCCGAGCAAGATGAGTATGCGAGGGAGCAGATTCAGTGGACGCCCATCAAGTACTTTGATAACAAGGTCGTGTGTGACCTGATTGAGCAGATTCGACCACCCGGAATCTTCTCCGCCATGAAGGATGCGACCAAGACAGCTCACGCTGACCCGGCTGCTT
>JABFFE010000110.1:0-103791 GCA_013623625.1 Fusarium setosum | reverse complement strand
CCCGATGACTTCTCAAAGATGGACGCTACCCTAACACACACAAGTGGCGATTCGTATTCTAGGAACGGCTTTCAATTTAACGATAGCTCGAAGGCGCCATCAGCATCAAATCCGATTGGGAACCCGGAATGGCCGGGGATAACTTCGTCAGGAGGCGCGAATTGGATCGGATATATGGTGGCAGAGTTTAACACGACGCTTGCTCTGGCCCATACCTTTGCGCGCTCGGGTTCCGTTATCGATTCCAACTTGACTATCCCTCGTCCCACCGATGCCCCAAGTTTCGGCACTCAGATCCAGAATTTTAATAGGAGCATCGGCCACAGTCCTCCCTACGCCGCGTGGAACGCTGAAAATGCTGTCGCGGCGATCTGGTTCGGGGTCAACGACGTTAGGCTTTACTACACCCAAGATCACATAATCCCACTTCTAAAAGGGGTGGTCAGGCGCATGTTTAAGCTGACGGAGGTTTTACACGGTTTGGGCTTCCGAAAATTTATTATTATTGAGGTGCCTCGTAGGCTTCTTGCCCTATCCGTTATCGTCAGGAGCGTGGTAGTATGCTAACCAGTTAATTAGCTCTGGGCCTGGTACCTAAAATGCAGAAACGTCATTTGGGAGATAATTATGAAAAACTCTTGTATGCTATCGGGCGATGGAATGGCTTCGTTCGCGACGGCGTGGCCAAGTTTCAGGAAGCTCATCCAGACTCCAAAGCGGTCTTTTTGGAGATATCCGATATCTACTACGAGGCTTACTTTGTGCCGGAATCGATTGGAGTGGCAAACAATACTTGCGAGGATCTCCAGGGTGAGGAATGTGTAAGTCGCTGCCGCAACAAGACCAACGGGGAGACATCACTAATCTCGAGTAGTTGTGGTATGATAGTCTACATCCAGGGAAGAGGATTCACAGGCTCATGGGAGAGCGGGCAGCGGAGGCAGCGTGGGGTTAAATATTGCGTCCTGTTACTATCTTCCCTATCACTTGATATCCTAAACTTTTGTTATATTATAGCCTTGCTAGCGTAGCATCTGGCAACTCAGATGAGATAGCCTTTAAAATATTAAGTATATTTCAAGTACTTGTCCAACAGTAGCTAATTATTTGGGCCAAGCCAGACTTTATTGTGCGGCCAAACTCACATCGCGCCGGATGATCCGATTCTGCAAGCCTCTTCCGCACAGCGAATGGAGAGGCCTGCAAGAACACCAAAAACATCCCTGGGCAGATCAGACGCAGATTCCTCACTGGCCAGAGCAGACATGGTCTAAGCACGTTTATCGCTCTCGCATGATCGAAGTGTGGAGAGCCGTGCCCATTAACTCGTCGATCCTCCGATCTCCCTTACCAAGTTGGGTGAATGTCCCGAGGCCAACGTGGGTTACATCCAATACCTCCTCTATCCACCCCTAGAGGTGTGATGGGGATTCTTAGCACCCTCTAAAGGGTGCTACAATTCAGAGGGATATGGGTGTTCTTCAAGCAAGCTGCCCTTAACGGGGTAGTCGAGCAACTTAGACAATAACTCAACTTCACCGTGAATTCCACGATACTGTCAAGTAGTCTCAAGAATCTGTCATCTCGTTGACTAGCTAGAACACTATTTCCGTACTAGAGTGACAATAAAAGTGCCGAGCAAGGCCCGAAGTACCTATCCAGGGTAGAAGTGACAGAATCTCGGCACGGGGTGCTAGGTTATTCCTCGAATGGGTCATTTAGGGAGAGAAGCAAGCCGAAGTGGACTTACTCTGGCCGAATTTATTCTAGAAGAATCAATCCGCGTACGGATGCTCGGACTAACTTGAGGTCCATCCCACATACGCGGACTCTCACGAACGGCGACTCGGGGTTTCTTTCATTAGCGTAGTTACGCAGCATAACTAACACCAGCGCGCATTAATTCCCTTTTGAGATCTTATGCCGAAAGAACTACCCAGAAATAGCATCAGTGGTCAGTCATGCTCCAAAAGTCGGGCCACTTGGCCATCTACCGGCTACACGGCTGCCGCGGATCGCACGGAGGGTTACACCCTCACCACCACTTTGCGTAAGCCGCTTCTCGGCCGAGGCTTCACATGTGCGGGATTAAAAGCCATAAAGGCTAGTTACGGAAACAAAGGCCGAGGGAAGATTGTTACTTAAGGTATATCTATGGTACGCATTTCTCAGAATCATATACTCTTTCTACGCACACTCTCGCGCCCTGAAAAGCACCAAATACACTCATGAAGTCTGTCATCCAAGGTCGATCCGATCGAATGAAAAAGGGTTGTTGTCTTGAAACATTAAACTGGCCATCGAGTCAGGCGGCAAAGAAGTCTCCATCGCCTCCGGCCGGGGCTGTACCATCCATTCTTCCAAATCATACACAGGACTCAGCTTTCCTACGAACGCACCATCAAACGGACCCAAGACTGGAGAGATGGCTGAGCTGGGGGCTGCTGGAACCGATATAGCCTCCATCTCCGAGGTGGCATGCATCGGCTGGACGATCCCCGAGACGGGCGTCGAGTTGCTGTGGGATGAAGAAGAGGCTACCGAGTCCCCTCCGTATGTTTGTGCTCTTGAAGCCATACCGCCCGGATATGGCTCCAACGTGTGGATGTAAGTCTGGCCAGACGACGATGACCATGGTCCAGCTGTTTGCGGAGGATTATCTTCTCGGCCAGCGCTGGCCAGGCGTAACACGATGTCGCTGAACCTTGAGAGTCTCTTCATGTAAGAGCTTTCTTCCGCCCACTCCGAGAAGATCCGAACGATAGACGCAAAGGACTGCAATAAGTTCAAGTCATCATCAGACACCTGTTGGCTGCATAGAACGTGCCTGGCGAGCTCAAAGAAGGGGGCGGGAGGATATGACGCAACAAGTCTACTCAGTACGGGTTGAGGTTAGAAAACGGCCAGATCAGAGGAAAGGGATAATGGGTCAGGAGAGCGGCAAAATACTTACAACGCCAGGTCCAAGTAATGCCCTCTTTCCGATGTCGCCATCCAGAGACGCTGGAATAACCGAATGGAGCACCGAGCAATGTCGAGTATTGACCGAGATGTTACTATATCATCTGGAATTGGCCACATTGCCAGGGTCTGAAGAAGGTAAAAGCGAACCGCAAGCTCGTGCCGCAAACCGTCGAGGGGGCTGCCACAATATTGATCTTCGTCGAGATCATCAGTGTGCTCTGCCGCCCACTCCTCGAGCTGTTTACCTCGACTGAGAGCTATCTTGCCGGTCGCATCACCATATTGACGCGTTGCTTCATCAGAGTACAGACCGGTATAGACTTGCTCTTCCAGCCGCAAAAGGGATATTCGGGCGGCTAGATGGTTTGTGGCCTTGTCGTTTGAGGAGCTTCCAAGCTCGCGCTCCAGCACGCCCACGCTGGGCAAACTGAATGACAGTCCTGATGACCAGGCAACAGCTCTGCTGATACATACCATACAGTACATGACATTCCTCCTCTCTTGAGATTCGCTGGCACTGGACGGCTCATTGGGATTTGGGGAGTTCCAATGATGCAGCCCAATAGACTTGGCCGTGTGGACAGCAAAGCTGAATAGCAGCGCAGTGACGTTCTCTGACAGGGAAGTTTGAGCGACGAGACACTGCGTTTTGTTAGTGTCCCTATTACGATTTGTCTTGCAGGTAAGAGCTTACTAGAGACAACAACGCCTGCAGGCTGAGGAGGCTGGGATTGAGGAGCAGAAGTTCCACATTCTCCAGAGCCCGCTTCGCGTTTGTGATAAATGACTTTATCAGGTCGACATCGATTGAAGACGCCCCGTGGGTATCCGCACGGTTTTTATGTGAGGTTGCTTGTGAATGGAGGGATTTGGCCTGGAGAGTTAGGAGAACCAGGTTGTTGGCACACACATCATACGCGCGCCTATCTGATGCGTGAGTAGACTCGCCAACGGAATCCATGAGACAGCGGAAGCCTTCTTTTGTCCATAACGGCATGTATGGATTTACCATGTCAAAGTACGGGTCAATCATGGCCTCAACAATGACCAATGGGGGACCTGTTAGGACGGAACCATCAGAGACATGCCTGCACGTATCTTGCTGCTCCGCCAGCAGGAGAATCTCTTCCCGTGCGGCTGTGGCACTAGGGGCGCCCGCTCTTCCTTCTCGTTCTGCCTCGCACAATTGGGTCTGGATGATGGTCGCCATGTCCTGCATGAGCGAGGCAAACGATGTAGGCCCATAGTACCGTTGATGGCCGTTGACATTCCGAACAACGCTGCGCCGGCCCCAGGAGCTGCTGGGCCTGGTTGTAGGTGAACTGAGGGTCTGAATGGGCGTGGACTCGGAGTCTTGGGTGTCTATTGAGCTCTGCAAGCCAGAGAAGGCGTTTTCTAGCTTTTCAAGCCGGTCACCAAGACGCGTGACAGCATGGCTCCTAATACCCGTAGGAATGAGCTGGTAAACTCGGATATGGCAAACACCCAATTATCTGCCGTACTCACAACCAAGCTGTTTGGTTAGGTTTTTTTCCTTGGCCTAACCATTCGCATTCCAAACCGAGACGGGTGCAGTTGGAACAATGGGGACGCTCTCTGCCGCATCGGATCTTTCTCGAACGGCATTGGTCGCAGACTGCTCCGGGAGACCGGCTCAAGTTAGAAAGGTGTGGTAGAAGCTACATGTTGACAAGTTGACGTACCTGGATAGTCCTTGGAGGTCCCTCTCTGCATGAGCAGTCAGCAAACTCGATCAACTGCGGAGATGGGATGGGGGGGACCTAGGGGTAAAAAGGGAGTGGAAAGGCGTGCCTCGTGATCTTCAGATGCATCCCAGCTTCTTTTTCCTTGTGACGGCATCTCGACTTCTGAACAGCTCGTATTCACGTCCTCGGTGCATGTTAATCCGTTCCCAACGCAAGAACCAACACACACACTCGGGCGCGCAAGGGCTGACATTCGCCCCATCTTATTTAAGGCTGAGGTACATGACACCTTCTCCAGGACGGACAGGCCCAGGGTCGAGATGCCCTCTAACGGCTTTGGGCAAGCGGTTCGGCCCGAGTTGCGCCATACCTCGTGGCCTTTGGCTGTAGCCAGAGAGGTTGAGCAACGGCTCATTGCCGCGTTGGCTAAAAGACATGGGCACATTTGGATCCTTCCTGTGCTGATGTTTGGCCCACGCGGCGATTCCGGCCGTGCAACCCCTACCTGCGTAGTACAATCTGTGCATGTCGGGAAATCCTCCATCTGACTGGCGCGGGGAATGGCTGCGACCCTGCCGGACGAAAGCCCCGTCGAGTGGATCAGGAGATCTGGGATAGGAGCCGGGCCCGGGTCCGTGGGCAGAGCAAGACAGTTCATGTAAGAGGCCCCCCAAGATGGCCTCGGTGAATGAAACTTGATCATGGCGCAGACGTGGTGTCTAGAGGGCTTGGCTGCAACTCTGTCCTGGGTTCCCCTACACGATCTATCTGGCTGCCTATTCTCTCCCCCACGGTTCGCGGAGGCGTCATATGGTTGGCCCCCTGGATGCGAGAACAAGAGATTCGTGAATGCACGATGGGATATATCGAGTCAAGTCTGTTGCATCGAGCTTGTCGACTCCATGTTTTAATACCACGTCACCTCCGATCATGCCATTCGCTCTTCTCGGTCCCGAGTAATCCTACAAGCGGCCGAGCACCGGCCCAGTATTTGATTCGCTGCCGCGTACAGTTGTAGCTCGGAGACTTTAAAAAGTGCGAAATGACATGATACTTTGTCACCTTCTCCTTCTGGTCCCACATGCTGCTAAGGGTAGGTAGTCGTGAGTCCCGTTGCTGTTTTGAGTCCGCTATCTGCTTGGATCAGGGACAAAGATTGAAAGGTAAGCACGGCTTGATGTCATCCCTGCCATCAGTCGTCTCGAGGCATCGTCACGTAGGGCAGAAAAACCGCAATGTTACGCAGTGGCTTCACGACCAGCTTTCAGCTCCTAGATCTTTCTTCTTCTTCCTTCCCGCTACCAACGGCGTGGCATCCCCCAAGGTATCCATCATGGTGCATCTTCTACTCCCTAACGGGACACCGAGACCAAGACCAAGTGCCAGTGGCTTTTGGCGATCACCCGTCATATCTGACAGGGGATATCGACCCCAGTGCACGCCACTCTGCATGTGGAAGGTGTTTCCACGCAGCAGGGGTCCAGGGGGGTCAATGACTAGCCGTAGGGCTTAGCAAGACGTCTCCACAGCAAGGCATAAATAGGAAGCTATGACAGACATGATTCAGGCTCGATTCGACCTTCACCTTGCACCCACGTTTCATCAGGGCTCCTTCTCTCTTGTCAAAGTGCCATTCGTGGATTCGCCAAAGGCCTATCCCTGTCTCTTTAGATATAGTTGCCGACACGGTTGCATTGAGCTAAATGTCAAGCGTCTATTTACTGAATCAAGTAGGTACGACATGTTTCCAGTCCAATAAGCGAAGGTAAGCAAGCAAGGGCATGATAGAACTGTCAGACGGCTTCTTCCGTAATCCTCCCATCTCCGTGAAATTTTACAGTCATTTCCCTCTTATACCCTTGAGCAACTAAACTATTTAGGCTTGCGCAGCCACGCCATTTCCATTGGTCTCGGCCTCCGCGGTCCAAGCAAAAGCCTGGCGAGCAGCCACGGGGATCTTGGACGAGACCTTTCCGTCCTCAATGTCAAGCATCTCCTGAGCCCACTCGTACAGAGCGTTGGCCAGGCCCTCGACTTCAGCGTCGGTGTTGTGGTTATGGAACACGCATCGCACACGCGGCGCGCCCTTGGGAACAACAGGGAAGTCGATGGGGTAGGCGCAGTACTTGGCCATCTGGAGGTGGAAGACCAGGAAGAGGTTCTGGTGAGGACGCGTCCAGACGGGGACGACCTGTGTAACGAACGGCCGGGACTCGGATCCATCTGCAAGGGGAACCCGCAGAATGCCGGTCTCGGCAGCTCGCTCATAGGCCGGGTGTGCCTGGATCGTCTTGAAGAAGAGCCTGACAAGGTACTGCACGCGCTCTTGGGCCTGGTACGTATGCACCGTCAGTTTTTGCTTTCTATAATTTTACGCATCCTGCCGTAAATATCTTACCATCTTGGTCATGTCAGCCTTCAACAGGTTGTATCCAGAGCGGATTCCAGCGAGCACAAGGAAGCTGGGGGCCGTGGTGTAAATGATGCCACGGGCATAGTTGATGAGCATCGTCTTGACGGTAGTGTTGGACAGGATAACGGCTTAAGCAAATTATTAGGGGTGCACAATGAAACGGTTCTGGTAAGTTACTCACCTCCGTTGGAGGCCAAGGCCTTTCCAAAGGTGTGCATTCTGATGGCAATCTCCTTCTCCAGGCCCAATTCCTGGACAAGGCCACCACCCTGTCGGCCGACGACACCGGTGCCATGGGCTTCGTCAACGACGAATTGAGCATTGCCGAGAGGGAAAACCTCCTTGGCAATATCCACAAACTCCTTGAGGGGGCAGACATCTCCGTCCATGCTGTAGATTGACTCGACAGAGATGATGACGGATCGCTCTCCCTTCTGGATCAGGGGTTGCGTGTCGCGGATGTAGACGAGAGTCTCCTCGAGAGAGTCGACATCGTTGTGGCGGAACGAAACCCTAGTGAGGGCCACAGAGTTCTTCATGCCATCATGGGTGCTGGCGTGGACCAATTCATCGTAGACAATGGCATCTCCAGGTCGAGGAATGGCCGTGTAAATAGCACCATTGGCCTCGTAACCGGAGTTGACGATGATAGCGTCTTCAGCGTCATGAAACTCGGCGACTTCTCTCTCAACAGTCTCCATGTAGCTGCTGTTCCCGTCAAGGAGACGAGAGCTAGTGGCACCCAATCGGAAATTGGGATGTCGGGCAAGTTCATCGAAGAACGCCATGCGCAAAAGACCGCTGGTTGCCAGAGAGAGAAAGTCGTTGGAGGAGAAGTCAACGCACTCCTTGAAGTCTCGGAACACGATCAGGTTCTGATCAGCTCGGCGAGTGTCGAGAGCTTCCTCAAGGTTGCGGTAAAAGATGGGAGAATCCTTCATGCGGGGAGCCTTTGGCTCCTGCGCCTGGAGGTAGTCCTTGATGTGAGGTACGACGTTGGGCATTGTGATAGAATAATTGGGGTGATGCGAAGATCAGGGCTGCTAAGCGGTAGTAACCTTGACGGGGCTGTGTGGGAAAAGAAAAGGCAGTGACAGGGTAGAAGAGATTTGTCTAACGGTGAACTGAAGAGTTTCTGATCTCAAAAAAACCAAGGGATACAATTGGTATTTCAACATGTTCTCGAAAATAAGAGTTGTCCCGTCACCAACTCATTCCTCAAGCAATGTTCCCATGGTGAACCGATGGGCACTGACTTTACAGCGGGCCTTTGCCTACAGAGCAAGCCTACAGTAGGCCCTCACCGGGTTACAGCGTGCTGGATCTCACCCGGGATCCGGAGTTTAGGTGGGATTAGCGTGCTGACCTGACGTTTGATCTGATTCTGAGATCCGACAGACGTCTCAACAAACTGCACGTTTTTAACGCACGGGTTCCGGTCGCATCGGCCCATCAAAGTTCTGACGGGTTCCGATAAGCCCTAGATGGAGAGATTACAGTAGGGGCCTAAGTGGGTGGCAGAGGGGAAGCGATCGCTGGAGAAATGCAGGGGGCGCCAAACGGCCTCCCTAAACTGGCTAGCCATTTCACACTGCAGGGCCCTGTCAGACCACTACCCATAGCTTTTTCAGCACGTTGTAGCAGCCAGTGTTGTGGTCCCAGGTCTCCACTAACATTTAGGCTCGCCGCTAGGACTTGAGCTTCATAGTTGAGCATATTATCACGAAAACACTATGGCATGAAGATGGAACAGAGAGCGGAACCCGGCCTTGGCTTCAACCAGATCATGAACTTGTGCTCTATCGAAACGCGTGTCATTCCTTCGGCGTGGCCGGAGAGACACTCGAAACCCCAATGGCGCGTTCCGAGCGAGGTTTCCGGCATCGACCGACAACGGTGATGTTGCCAGGGGAAGGTGACCGGAGATACTCTGTATATGCTTCAACTCTATCGGAATAGGCTATCGTCGAAGACTAAAAGCTGCCGGAGTCCCCAGCATTTTCCTATCTTTCCAGAACAATCTCCCAGGAGCTTCAACAAGAATCCCCCATCACCTACTTTCTCAACATTAGACTACATTGCTCCTTCACAGGAGGGGAGAAGCATCAAGATTCACATCCCCAAGAACTTTATTGAATCATGACAACCACCACAGAGAACGGCACTTCTCTCAACGGCACTCATGCCAATGGCACGAACGGCCACACCAACGGCCATGCCAATGGAGCCAACGGTGCCGGCATGAACGGTTCAAATGGCACCCACGCCAATGGCACTAACGGCGTGCATGCCAACGGCACATCCACCAACGGGGCTCACACTAACGGTCACACTAACGGAACGCACACCAACGGGACGACCAATGGTACCCACAGCAGCACACCCAAAGCTGCCGGATCCGTCGAAATTGCCATCTGTGGCATGGCCTGCCGTCTCCCCGGTGGGCTGCACACTCCCCAGCAGCTGTGGGAGTTCCTTGTCGCCAAAGGAGATGCTCGAACACGCGTTCCTGAATCAAGGTACAACGTGGATGCGTACTACTCCCCCCACGTCAAGCCAGGATCAGTCAAGTCAGAATACGGATACTTTCTTGACGAGAGCGTCAACCTGGGAAGCCTAGACGGATCCTTCTTCAACCTCGGCAGGACTGAGGCAGAACGCGCAGACCCCCATCAGAGACAGATGCTGGAAGTTGTTCGAGAATGTGTTGATGATGCGGGCGAGACAAACCTCAGAGGCGGCTTGATCGGCTGCTATATGGGCAGTTTTGGTGAGGACTGGATCGAGATGTGGGCTAAGGAGCCGCAGCAATGGGGTATGCATCGTGTTGGAGGATATGGAGACTTTCTCCTGTCGAATCGTATCTCATACGAGATGGACCTTCATGGACCAAGGTGTGTATCAACCCCCTGTTTTCGACTTGTCATACTAACCTGGATGTTAGTATGACCGTCCGTACTGGATGTTCAGCAGCTCTGGTTTGTCTCCATGAAGCCTGCGTCGCTATCCAGAGAGGCGACTGTACCTCTGCCATCGTTGGGGGAGCCAACCTTATTCTGGCTCCCAACATGACTACGGCCATGACTGAGCAAGGAGTTCTCTCTGCAGACGGCTCTTGCAAGAGTTTCTCTGCTGATGCCGATGGTTACGGCCGTGGCGAGGCTATCACTGCTATCTACATCAAGCCCTTGAGTGATGCCTTGCGAGACAACAACCCTATCCGCGCTGTTATCCGTGCTACAGCGACAAATCACGACGGCAAGACCCCAGGACTAACCCATCCCAACACCCTATCCCACGAGTCGATGATGAGAAAGGCCTACCACGATGCCGGCCTGGATGTTGGCGAGACTGGCTTCGTTGAATGTCACGGCACCGGCACACCTGTCGGTGACCCCATTGAGGCAAATGCAGTAGCCCGCGTCTTCGGTGACAAGGGTGTCTACATCGGCTCAGTCAAGCCCAACCTCGGCCACTCCGAGGGTGCCTCTGGGTTGACCTCGCTCCTCAAGGTCGTGATGGCGCTTCAGCACCGCACCATTCCTCCCAACATCAAGTTCACGACACCCAACCCCAACATTCCCTTCGAGTCCCGAAAGTTGACTGTTCCCCTCGAACCAACTCCCTGGCCGGAGGATCGATATGAGCGAGCTAGCGTCAACTCTTTCGGTATTGGAGGTGCCAACGCGCACGTCATCATCGACTCGGCACGAAGCTACAATGTTGAGACAAAGACTAAGAATGCCGTGCGCACCCCTCAGCTTCTGGTTTACTCGGCAAACTCTGCAGACTCTCTCAAGAGAATGGCCGAGGGCTACCAGGAGTTCATCGGGACTCATCCTGAAGGCCTTGGAGACCTAGCCTACACCCTGGCTAATCGACGACAACATTTGTCTCACCGAGCGTTTGTCGTGGCTTCAAAGGAGCGAGCTGGCCTCGTTTCTCCCACATCCCGAGTCGGTCAGTCACCCAGCGTCGTTATGGTCTTCACTGGCCAGGGCGCACAGTGGCCTCAGATGGCCAAGGAGCTTCTGCAGTCGAATGAGGTCTTTAGGGAGACAATCCGATCGCTTGACAAGCACCTCCGGTCCGTTACCAATGGCCCAGACTGGGGCCTTGAGGAGGAGCTCTTGAAGCCTCCCAGGACAAGCCGGGTGGAAACTGCCCAGCTTTCTCAGCCTGCCTGCACCGCTATCCAGCTGGCCATGATTGACTGCCTCACTGCCATTGGTATCAAGCCGGCAGCTGTGGTTGGTCACTCCAGTGGTGAGATCGCTGCAGCCTATGCTGCTGGTGCTCTGACTGCCGAAGAGGCTATTACTGCGGCTTGGCTCAGAGGCGCAGTTACTCTGCAACAGAAGAGGAAGGGTGCCATGGCCGCCATTGGACTGGGATGGGACGAAATTGAGGCTTACCTTGTTCCTGGCGTTGTCAGAGCCTGCGAGAACTCGCCCAAGAGTGTCACCCTTTCCGGCGATACCGACAAGCTCCAGGGAGTCGTTGCGGAAATCCACAAAGCCTACCCAGACGTGCTGGCCCGGATGCTCAAGGTTGACAAGGCCTATCATTCCTATCATATGGTTGAGGTTGGCAGCGAGTACAACTCGCTCATGAAGACTCACAACGTGGTTGGCAAGTCCCCGGCCAACTGCCTATTCTTCAGTAGCGTCACTGGCAAGCTCCTTGATACCAAGGCATCTCTTGGACCCAAGTACTGGCAGACAAACCTCGAGTCGCCAGTCATGTTCTCCACTGCTGTGACCAGCATCCTCAACGACCCGGTTGGCAAGAACATCTTCTTCCTTGAGATTGGACCTCACTCAGCCCTGTCTGGCCCACTGCGACAAATTGCAGCCGAGAAGTCGATGACAGTCCCTTACGCCGCGGCTATGATTCGCAAGCAGAACTGCATGGAGTCTATGCTGACCGCTGTCGGCAAACTCTTTGCGCAAAACGTCCCCATCGACTTTGCTGCTCTCATGCCAGAGGGTGCCTGTCTGCCTGACCTGCCTCGATATCCCTGGAACCACGAAGATAGCTACTGGTACGAATCCAGAATCTCCAAGGAATGGCGACACCGTGGCCACCCATACCACGACCTCCTAGGTTTCCGAGTGGCCGAGAGCACTGATATGGAGCCTACCTGGCGAAACCTCCTCCACCTGGACAATGTTCCGTGGGTTCGGGATCATGTCATTGGAGACAATGCAGTGTTCCCCTTTGCTGGCTACGTCGCCATGGTTGGTGAAGCTATCCGGCAAACGACTGGTGTGAACGAGGCCTTTGCGCTTCGTCATGTTCTTGTCAACGCCGCACTGCTGCTCACTGAGGGTGCTCCTGTTGAGGTTATGACAACCTTCCGTCCTTACCGTCTTACGGACTCCCTTGACAGCTCCTGGTGGGAGTTTACTGTTGCTTCTCACAACGGTCACGCTTGGACGAAGCACTGCACTGGTCAAGTCAAGGCCCTGTCAGAGGGTCCAGCCGAGGGTCGGAGTCAAGAGCCCTTGCCCCGAAAGCTTGGAACGCGAAAGTGTTACGAGACAATGCACAAGGCTGGTCTCAACTACGGTCGCCAATTCCAGCGTCTGGAAGACATCACATCAGGAACCTTAGAGCAGATTGCGGCGGCCACGGTATTGAACGGCAAAGTGGGCGACGAGGCCATCTTCCACCTGCACCCGGTTATCATCGACGCTTGCTTGCAGTTGCTCAGTGTGGCTGCGACCAAGGGGTTCACAACCAAACCTGTCATGTCAGTCCCGACCACGATTGAGAAGCTTGTCATATACCGCACTGCCGGCGACGTCAACCTAGATGTCTCAGCAACTATGAGCCGCTTTGGATCCATCGCCGGCGAGGGCCGTGGTGTCGCAGACGGTCACACCGTCCTTGAGATGTCGGGTGTTCGTCTTGCTAAGCTTGATGATGGCAACTCTAACGAAGGTCGAACTGACCAAGCCACTACTCGATACGAGTGGGGCCCTCACCTGAACTTTATGGACGCTACAGCTCTCATCAAGCCTGATGTTGACCGAGCTCTGTATGCGCAGGGTCTTGAGGAGCTGACTCGTCTTTGCCTGGTCTATACACACCGACAACTGGCTGGTGCTGAGACGACTGTGCCACACATGCGAAAGTATCAAGAATGGATTCATGACCAGCTGCGTGCCACGGAGACCTCGACATTTGGAGACGGCACAGACGAGGATATTTTGGAGAGAATCACCGACCTTGGCCAGGAACTGGCTACTACATCTGCCGCAGAGGTTGCCAATGCCATGCACAAAATCTGCTCCAACATTACCGGCATCTTTGACGGAAAGGCCGACGCCATGGACCTCATCCTAGCTGGTGATGGTCTTTCCAAGGTGTTCTCATTCCGAGACTACTTAAACAGGACCGATTTCCTTCGTCACTTGGCACACAGCAAGCCCAGCCTCAAGGTCCTTGAGATCGGTGCTGGTACAAGTGCCCCAACGATTGACGCCTGGAACGACCTGTCATTCCCCGATGGCCGCATCTACTACTCGGAGTACACCATCACCGATCTCAGTTCTAGTCTGCTGCTTGACAACAAGGAACGAACCAAGGGTCTTCCCAATATCCACCACGCCGTCCTCAACCTCGCCGAGGACCCTAGCGAGCAAGGGTTTAAGACTGAAGATTACGATCTTGTCATTGCCACTAATGCCATCCATGCCACAAAGTCCATCTCTGAGACGTTGAAGAACATCAAGAAGCTTGTTCGTCCCAACGGCAGACTCCTGCTCCAAGAACTTAGCCCCTCTTCCAAGTGGCCCAACTACATCTTCGGTATCCTGCCATGGTGGTGGAGTGGTGCCGCAGACGGCCGTGTTGAAGAGCCTTATGTGAAGACTCAAACATGGGAGGCTGAACTGCGAGCCGCAGGATTCGAGCCTGCCGTTGTCCCAGGCTCCGGCACTCCTCTGCATGAGAACAGCATCATCATTGCCAAGCCTGTCGTGCAAGATGAAAAGCCCGAGAAGGCAGTGACGCTGCTCTGCTCTCCCAACGACGCCGCATCCCAGACTCTCACTGAGATGCTGACTGCACAAGGTCTCGTTGTACAGCAATGCAGCCCTGACACGGTCCCTCCTCCAGGACAAGATGTGCTCGTCCTGCTCGAGAAGGACGAGCCATTCTTTGAGAACATTACTGCCACCCAGTTCGAAAACTTCAAGCAACTCGTCGAGGGTGTCGGTGATTCCGGCCTCTTCTGGGTCACTCGCCCAAGCCAAATGCAGTGTGTGAACCCTGCCTATGCTCAAGTCGTCGGTGCCGCCCGTACGATCCGCAGCGAGATGGCCGTCAACTTTGCCACCTGCGAGGTAGACGATGTCGACGCGTCCCTTGAGCAGATCTCAAAGGTGTTTACCCGATTCCTGGCCCGAGACAATGAACGCTGCGAGTGGCTACACCCCGACTACGAATACGCAATCCAGGACGGCAAGGTTCACATTGGAAGATACTATCCTTTCTCGCTGAGCAAGCAGTTGTTGACCGCCAACGCAAGCGAGCCCATTGTCCTCGACAGCAAGAAGCCTGGTCTGCTGACTGCTCTCAACTGGTCTCGCCGAGTGGCCAAGCCGCTTGTAGGCGATGATGTCGAGGTTGATGTGTATGCCGGAGGCTTGAACTTCAGAGTAAGGACCCCCTGCGACCGAACAGCGAATAGAGAATCAAGATTACTAACTGTGCAACCTTATAGGATGTCCTCAGTGCCAATGGCATCATCGAGATTCCTGAAGAGGGATTCGGATTGGAAGCGACTGGTGTGGTCGCTCGTCTTGGTCCAGATGTCAAGGACCTACGTGTTGGCGACCGTGTGATCCTCTTCAGCCGTGGCTCATTCTCCACTTCCATCGTCACTTCAGAGAAGCTCTGCGAGGTCATTCCGGATGACCTGAGCTTCGAAGATGGTGCTACAATGCCTTGTGTGTACGCTACTGCGATCTATTCTTTGATCGACATTGGTGGCCTCAAGCGCGGACAGGTGAGTTGCTTACAACTAGCACCCCAAACGACTTCTTGATAGTTGATACTGACTATAATTAGTCTGTCCTCATCCACAGCGCTTGCGGTGGTGTTGGTATCGCAGCCATCCAAATTGCGCGCATGCTCGGAGCCGAGATCTACGTCACGGTCGGCAGTGACGTAAAGGTCAAGTATCTCATGGATGTGTTTAACATCCCCCGCAACAGAATCTTCAACTCACGCAACGACTCCTTCGTTGAGGGAGTTGCTCGTGAGACTGGTGGTGTCGGGGTTGACGTTGTACTCAACTCGCTCTCCGGCGAGCTCCTCCATGCCACCTGG
Source organism: Fusarium setosum (assembly GCA_013623625.1). Taxonomy (NCBI): domain Eukaryota; kingdom Fungi; phylum Ascomycota; class Sordariomycetes; order Hypocreales; family Nectriaceae; genus Fusarium; species Fusarium setosum. The sequence continues at coordinate 88,368 of JABFFE010000110.1, read as the reverse complement.
CGTTGCGTCGCTGAGTTCGGCAAGATGGTGGAGATCGGCAAGCGAGACCTTCTAGGGTCTGGAAAGCTCGACATGGACGTCTTCATGGCCAATCGAAGCTACTGCTGTGTCGACATGGACCAGATGTGCTCCAAGAGACGAACTATTTGCAAAGAGTAAGTGTAATCTTCCCAGCCATCAAGAAACTCTTAACTAACCAGCTTTTTAGACTCCTTCGTGAGGTTGTTCGCTATTACAAGGAGGGCCACATTGTCCCGATCAACCCGAACAAGGTATTCGACGCAGACGCGGTGCAAGATGCATTCCGCTACATGCAACGCGGTCTGCACATTGGCAAGATTGTCATCTCGATTCGCGAGGCGACTGGCGAACTCAAGTTTGACAGCAGCACTGCAACCAGGCCAAAGGTGGTCGAGCTCGATGGTTCGGCATCCTACCTTCTCATCGGAGGCTTGGGCGGCCTTGGACGCTCAGTGTCCAGGTGGATGGTTGAGCATGGCGCCCGTCACCTGGTCTACCTCTCGCGAAGTGTTGGTTCCCGCCCATCAGAGCAGGCCATCGTCCGTGAACTGGAGAGCATGGGTTGCCGTGTTGAGCTGGTCCAAGGAAGCGTGTCTGTCTTGGAGGACGTCACCAAAGCCATTGCTGCCGCGCCGAAGCTGAAGGGTGTCCTGCAAATGTCCATGATTCTTCGAGACAACGCCGTGCCTCGCATGTCATATGAGGACTGGACGACTGCAGTCGAGCCCAAGATTCAAGGAACGTGGAATCTCCACCAGGCGACGGTGTCTGCTGGCGCCGAGCTGGACTTTTTCCTTCTCTTCTCTTCCATCTCCGGTATCATCGGACAGCCAGGCCAGGCAAACTACGCCAGCGCCAGCGCATTCCTCGACAGCTTCGTGCAGTACCGCACCGACCGTGGTCTGCCTGCATCCACCATCGATATTGGAGATGTCACAGACATTGGTGTCATTTCAGGCGACGAAGGTCTAAAGCGTGTCATGAAGTTGACAGGCGCTTATGGAATCAACGAGCAGGAGCTTTTGGACGCGCTCTCCATGTCCATGAGCTTCTCGACCTCGTCTCCGTCCAGCATGCGCGGCCCGGCCTCGACATTTGTGACCCATAACAACTTTGTCGTTGGTCTTGCCTCTGCCACTCCTCTCGAGAGCGCAGACAACCGATCCATCTGGCGCAAGGACATGCGCATGGCCATGTACCACAACACCAGCCTCGGAGCCAGTGCTCGATCTGGATCTTCCAACGACAGTCTCAACGCCTTCCTCGGCAGCGTTCGTCGTGACGCTTCTAGATTGAAGGAGGCCGCTACGGCAAACACACTTGCACGAGAGATTGGAAAGAAGCTCCTGAGCTTGATCATGAAGCCCGAAGAGGACCTGGTTACATCGACTCCCCTGGCAAACCTGGGTATGGACTCGCTGGTTGCCATTGAGATGAGGACCTGGTGGAGGCAGACATTTGGATTTGATATCAGTGTTTTGGAGATTATGGGCATGGCCAGCTTGGATGCACTGGGAAGCCATGCTGCCTCGGGCATGCTGAAGGCTTTGGAAGATGGTCAGTAAGAGGTTGGTGCGGGCACCAAAGTCGCGATGTGAATGAATGTCCGATTTCCGGTTTTCCTTTTTGATTATTTCTATACTTTTCCTTTTTTTTTCCCTCTCCTTTCAAGATAATGATTTTCATGTTTATAATAGGATATGTCTTTGTTCTTATCTAGATTATACTCACTCAATGTTCGCAGCCTTACTATACTTTTGCAATGCTTCCAAAGTACCTAAGATTATGTGATTTACCTGTCTCATCAATTTCGTCCTAAGTGTTTCGATTACTGCCCTGTCCAATGCTCAATCAATCCCTAACGTTGATGATATTGCAGAACTGTATTCTCTTGCTGAAGTGTTTCCTCTGATCTATCTGATTGAGGGTGGCAGAGTCAGGATACCAATGAGATCTCCAGGATGCCGAGTGCCCTCGTCACTTCAGCTTGTGGCGTGCATCACATATCCTATTCCCTGACGTCGTAATCGCATTGGCATCAACGTCATTCGGCACCCAATATCACTGGGTTTCAGATCTTGGCAAGATGGCTGTGTCACTACACCGACGGCAAGCGGTAGGGATGGAAAACTAAAATCAGCCCATGGCGCTTGCGTCGCGTAATGAAAGCACTTCAGAACCTCTCAAAGCTCAGAACCAAAGTCCAGACGTTTAAGGTGACGCGTTGTGGTGATAAGCTCAACATACCACGCAGGCCACGGGGCGCGGAACCCGGTGTGGGATTGGCCATTACATCACCCGGTGGGTGAGATGCAGCGAATCCCCGCCGGAGAGTCGGCATAAATCAGCAAGCTTAGGTGCCAAGCTGGCAGGGGATGGCACCACCTCGTTTCACGCCACCGTCCTTGACAATGATAAAATGCCAGTTTTGCTCTGATAAATATCCAGACTAGTTATCTTGCCATCAAACTTATAGCATCAAGATATCGCCTATTACATCGAGCCATTACTCCCAATCCCCGTCATGGCATCGCCCAGCGGCCTCCCATCAACCATGCGGGCCGCGCAATGGCACTCTATTGCAGGTGGTATCGAGAAGAACCTCAAGTTCACCAACGATGCAGCCTTACCAAAAGCCGCCCACTCTCTACCCAAGGGCCAAACGCTCGTCAAGGTGGCCTACGCATCACTCAATCACCTCGACTACAAAGTGGCCGAGATGCCGCTCGGCAGCACCTTCATCAAGAAACCAGTGACCCCGGGACTTGACTTTTCCGGCACTGTCGTGGCCAGCACCCAAAGCAATCTGAAGCCCGGCCAGCGCGTCCTAGGAAGAACGGAACCGCCTGTGGGCGGCACCCTAGCAGAGTATGTTGTGGTGGGGAAAGCAGGAGTTGCTGCTCTGCCTGATGGCGTCCCTCTGAAGGACGCCGCCTGTGTGGGCATCTGTGGAACGACGTCGTTGCAGTGCTTCGCTCCCCTAGTGAAACCCGATGCAAAAGTGCTCATCAACGGCGGTAGTGGGGGCGTCGGAGTCTTTGCGATCCAGGTCGCCAAGGCCCTAGGCTGTGCTCGGGTCACTGCTGTCTGTTCCGGGGCTAACGCTGATCTTTGCCGGAGCCTTGGCGCTGACGAGGTGATCGACTACAAATCCGAGGACCTAATCACGGCACTGAAGCGGACTGGCCAACAATACGACCATATTCTAGACACTGTCTTTGCCAACCCGGACCTCTACTGGCAGTGTCATCACTACTTGAAGCCCCAAGGAACCTACGTTTCTGTCGGCCTGCCGCCCAAGTTCAAAACCTTCAAAGCACTCTTTGCCATTCATCTATTACCCAAGTGGCTTGGAGGGGGCCAGAGGAAGTTTGTCTTTCATTCAGTAACTGCGAACCCCGAACATTTTACTCAAGTTGCACAATGGATACAAGAGGGCAAGGTTAAGCCTGTCATTGAGGAAGAGTTTGGTCTAGAAGATGCTACTAGGGCGTACGAGAAGTTGAAGGCTGGGGCGACAAGAGGAAAACTAGTTGTTCGTGTGGGTGGAGAGCCTGATCAAGAGTCGCAATAGGTCTTGTTTATGGGGGATGTCAGAGCAGATGAACCAACTCGGCAGGGACATAATTTGAGGGATTACAATGTGGCGTGGTTTAGAAGAGAAGAATCTTGGCCAGGATTTTCAATATTGCACCTGTTTCCTAGTAGTTTAGTTCAGCTTACCTTAAAGTTTAGTCATGCACAATTGCATAGTTGAGCAATAAAAATCCAGGAGTGAAAATACTATTGATTAAGATGATTGAGGTCGAAGTGAACTATGTATCCGGATCATCCAAGTAGCTGGAGCCTGGGCGGCTACTGGACTCTTTGCCCTTGCCTCCATTCCGTTCGCCATTTTAGTGGAGAAGAGCATCCTCTCCCGGCAGGAGAGTGCCGTTGGTGACAGCAGCAGCGTGAGTGCGAGCGAGCCAGCCCCAGACGGGGTAGTACTTGTTGAGCCAGGGGATGAGCTCCTTGGCACCAGGCTTCGCACGCCAGTCCCTCATGAGATCGCAGACAATTGAGAACAGAGAGACGGTCTGGACACCTGCCTTGGCCATGCGGTCGTTGGAGACATCGCGAACAAGAGCCGAGTTGGTACCAGAGGCTTCAACGTTGGCCCAAACTGAGTAGCCGGCGTCTCGGAGGGAGAGGGCCAGGAAGGTGGTGCAGACGTCAGTGGTGATGCCAGCCAGGATGATCTGGGACCTGTTGGTGGCTTGGACGGCCTCGCGGAACTTGGCGTTGTCCCAGGCGTCGACCTCGCCTTGTCGTTGGATGAGAGGGGCCTTGGGGTACATGTCCAGGATCTCACGCATGAGGGGACCGTTGGGGCCTAAAGGTCAGTCAGTATGCTATTCCAATAAGGCTCTCAACTTATCCCGTCCTTGACTTACCTTGGTCAGCCGAGGTGGTCATGATAACCGGGAGGTCAAAGACCTGTCCAAGAGCAGCATGGGCAAGGGCCTGGTCGCGGTAGAGGTTGGGGTCAAAGTCCCTGGTCAGCTGGTAAAGGCCTTCCTGAATGTCGACAATGAGAAGAACCTGGTGGCAGTTAGCACAGACTAAATCAACAGTGGCCACCAGCTTGGCTCACAGCATCGTTCTTGTCAAGTCGCTCGTAGGTGAAACCCGAGTTCTTGTCGGCGAGCACAACTGCAGAGAGCAGGCTCAGGGAGAGGAAGGAGGGGAACTTCATCTTGAGACGTGGGATTGGGGTTTTCTGGCTTTGGAAACTCTGTTGGATGCTGGATTCCTTGGTTGTCTTGAACCTGCAGCAGAACCCTCTCAACTCGGGGGATCTTGCATACTTAAGTACTCATTCTTGACAACCGGTGGCCGCGATTCCACAACGGCTGCAGTTTCTGCACTTTGTTCCCATTGGAACAACCCCCCCAGCGGCCGGCGTTGAGGCCCGACAACGGCAGACAAAAAAACACCCACCATGAATGCACGAGCGGAAATGGTCCGACCCGGAATGGGACTTGAGTGGCTGCAACTTCTGGAGTTGTTCACGTGCAGACACGAGGCTTGAAGCTTGAACGCTACACGGGCACATACAGGTTCCCAATTGCTGCGGTAGATGCCGGCAATCTGCCATGGCAGTTGCCGCAGTTTGCGAAAAACATGCGAGCCACTCTGCATGAACCAGGATGAGTTGAGTGAATCTGTCATACATAGGTAAGCCTATCGTCAGGTTGGTAATCATGCAACCCGTCCGACTCGGCGAAAAACACACCCCCACTTGGATCCCGGCCAGTCAGCTTCAGTCAGCCTCTGTCACCATCTTGCTCAGCAAACGCTCGATCCAGCGGCTCCATCGCAATGCAACGCCGAGGGACCGTTGACAGCAAGAGAGATTAACCTCGTCGCAGCCGAGCTGTCTACCAGACGACAGGCAGTTTCACGATGCCGACATCCTTGCGCCGAGGAGTGCACTCAATGTCTTCAAGCGGGATCGCCACCTTCAGGTCCGGTAGCGTCTTGAACAAGGTTTCTGTTCAGCCAATTAGCTGCGCCGGCCTTCAACATTAGCCTCAAACGTTGGATGCGTACCGAAAACGGTCTCGAGCTCGGCCTTGGCCAGCAACTCGGCGATGCACCGGTGTGGGCCGAATCCAAACCCGAGAGCATCGTGGGACTCGAATTCTCGGTGAATGTCGAAGGTGTCGGGGTTGGGGAAGATGTCCTCGTCCCGATTGGCGGACTGGTTCGAGGCAATGATGCCCTCGCCTGCGTGGATGAGCTGCGCCATTTTGTCAACTCGGGTCCATCCTCTGACGCATCCTTTCATAATACTTACTTGTCCTCCTAGCTCAATATCTTCTTTTGCCACTCTCTTCATGGCCATGGCCGAGCCCGTGTGGTATCGGCATAGCTCCTCAACAAAGCCAGGGACCAGGGTGGGATCAGCCTTCAGCTCCTCTAGCTGGTCTGGGTTCTGCATAAGTGTGACAACGCCCTGCAAAATTAGGCATTAGCTCATAGATCGAGGGATAGATAAAAGAGGGACTGCCTCACCAGAGCAATCATGTTGACCATTGTAGCATTGCCCGCCACCAGTAGCAAGAAGGCAATCTGCACAGCGTCAGACTTTTCGATGTGCCCAGGCACAAGTTGCTCAGCAACTAGGCGGCCAATGAGGTCGTCCTTCGGCTCTTCAAGCCGTCGGTCAACGAGCTTGGCAAGGTATTTCAGAAGCTCTCTGGGCCGTGTGTCAGCTTCGAATGGAATCATTGGTGGGGACATACTGGTTGGCGGCGGCCGCCTCCTGAGCGGTACCACTACCGTTGCTTCGGATAGCATTTTGCTCAGTTAGGTATTCAAGATCCTCAAACGGAACTCCTAGGATGGTGTAGATGATCTGTCGCAGAATGTTAGGGGTGATCAACGATTCCCAATGGTTGATTGGTCAACTCACGTAGGAGGGAACAGGAAGCGCAAACTTCTCCACCAAGTCGACAGGCTCAGCACATCCAGTAGTAACCATCTCGTCCAAAAGGCCTTGAACAGTCTCCTGGATATAGGGTCCAAGGCTCTCGACATGCTCCTTGGTGAAGAACGACTCCACCATGCTCCTATGTACCAATCAGCATGTTTCCTCCTCACTTTAACACACCTCCTCATACCTCTGGTTCATGTGCGCTGGAGCATCCATGTCGACAAATGTCGGCTTATTCTTGGCTGCAGCCTTTCCGCCCGCACTCAGCTCGGGGAATCCCAACCGGTTCCGCTCCTATCTACTGTGAGCACCCTTAAGGCAACTATCTTCTGCAGCGCCTATCGTACCTTGGAGAGCCTATCGTCAGTGGCTACTTTGCATACATCCTCGTACTTGACCACCAGCCAGGCCAAGCTGCCATCCCACAGTTCGACTCGCGAAACAGGGTCATTGGCCCTAAGTTCCGCATACTCCGCAGGTGGTTCAAATGCAGAAGCCCGTTCAAAGGGGAACCGTGGCGCGTTGGCCTTCTCGTCTTCAGTTGCGTGCATGTTGTATGAAGTTATAGTTGCGACGGATGTTGGTGATCCTGATCCTGATCCTGATAATCGATAACGATCAAGCTCCCATTTTATACATCTCCTGTTTAATCTCGATCATCTACATCTCCCTCGGCATTCCGCCCTTTCACCGAAACCGGGCCGTAACCTGATCACAAAGTGAGCTCACGCAAGACCGACGTCGCCGAGATCGAGAACGAGGGTGAATGGCCTGACGTGAGCCGTAACAGGAGGTGGCCTGGCAGTAGGCCAATTAAAACGAAGTTGTGCACGTACCCAAGGGGGCGATATTCACAAGTGGCGGGATACTGGTCTTATTTTATCAATCTCCGCGGAAACATCCATCTCCAGCTTTGACTCGCATGAATGATTACAAAGAAGTCGCAACAAAACAGGAGAGTCAAAACTGCAATCACTGTTTCACAGATCCACCTATCTTTACAAATCAAAGGGTTCACTGACTGTGTTTCCAGCCAGCATGACCCGAGACTTGATGCAGTCCAAAGGGGTAGTGACCTCATTCACATGTCTCTCCGAGGTTGGCCGATACGATTCAGCGCCCGAGTTCGGCTGAGGCTGAGGTGATATTTGGAATAAAATCACGATTCTAAATCTGGCGTGCTTACGATACCAAGATGATCTAGATGTAGTTGTTCGATGGTAGCCTGATGTCAAACGGTCACCGACTATTACGGAGGTCCGAGATGTCCGAGTGACGAACAGGCTGTAGGACACAGGCATTTTTGCTTTATGGTAGAATATATTCATAATTCGATGCACTTCCTTGGCAACCGAGATGTGACTATCACTCGGTGAGCGAAGGATAGCGTTTTTTCAGGTTACTTTCTTGTTGTTCCTCGGACAAATGCTAGGTATAAGATATAGTACCAGTAGAGATACTATAATTAGTTTTATAGGACTCTATCATAAGAGCACTGGCTAGGAGAAACACTATGCAGAAGCCCAAGGCCCCCGTGAGTCATTTAGTATTCCGAATCCTCGCGTGGCCGCTGACGCTGCAATCATCGGACGGCGTGCACTTGTATACACTATTCGCACAAATCCCAATCTTGCTGTATCCCCTAATCATAAAATTAGCAACTAGTATCTTTGTATCTTTGATATTTTACCAGATCCGGGTTTAGCGCGTTGAGAGTTTAACCACCATTGCACTTCATCTTTGCTAGCAGGGCGTCTTGGAAAATCACGCAACAGTGGCCAACACACTTCAGCTTGATGCAACCGCCTTTTACACGATGCCGGGGATATATCTTGTTCCAGAACCGCTGCTCTATAAGAAGAGGACGAAATAAACCATCCTCTAGGCACAGATGCAGTATCTGATTTGATTTTTTGCGCCTTTGGCCAGACAGTATTTCCGCTGCCTAAAAACACACTAAGAGACTTGGAAGTTACTTTATCATTTTTAACTTGTTCTGGTGATCTACCTGCAACTTGTCTCCTATCAAGTCATTAGCGTACAGAGATGCGTGGTCAACCAGTGAATGGTGAGCCTCAACTGCTCATGGCTCAATGGGAACCAGCTCCTTTCCTCATATCGCTACATGGCAGCATAATAGTAGGGAAGCTACTATCGGCGTGCAATAGAAAGGCATGGATCGCTGTGTTCAGTCTACTTCCTTTGGCGAGCTCACCATAAGAACGCGCTGTCGCAAATCATAGGTAGGCAAAGCGCAACAGGTTGGCATTTCCAAGCCCTCAGGTGCACTGAGACGCTAGAATTACATTATAGAGATTGCATCTCGTGACTTGGGCTGCCTCATAAATCAGTGATCATACTGTTGTGCGGTAGATTTGTTCTCGTATATGGCTATTGGGCGCTGATGGTGCCGCTCCCGCCAAGAGGCCACGAAAGCGTGGCAGCTGCTATTAAGTAAATTTCAAGAGCACTTCGAGTGCCAGGAACGATGTAATGTGTCGATCAGCGCATTGCCGGTATTGGACTGTCAGCACTATGTCCTCCAGAGGCTCCAATTGCAGCGAGTCAGCTGGCGGATGGACAGGGATGTTTCGGCCCCGATCCGCAGCAATACAGCACTGAACAGTACTTTCAGGAAGCGACTTGAGTCGTTTAGAAGGAGAAACCCCTTAATATCTATCCTTTTTCTTCCCTACGTAATCACCAAGTCCTATTCCCGAGTCGGCTCCGCTACCGGTCGGAACCGCGTGCGGGGAGGATCAGCGATCAAGGGACCAAGGCGGGGGAGGGTCTCGTTGTGTGATGCAAACGCGGGGAGAGTCAATGGACGATGGCCTGCTAGAGCTGCCGTCCCGTGTTCTAGTCCAATGGCAGACGAGAGAGCGTATCCCTCTGCCGATCATGCGGAGGAGTGCCGACCCGACTGAGATAGCCCTATGTTTCACAAGGCTTGCTACTTAAAGCCACAAAGTTGCCTCTCAACAATCTGTCTTCTCCATCAAACTAACTTTCATCCTTCACTCTCATCCTCTGGTGCCCCTCCATTCCATCCCCATCTCTCAAAAGCTTGTCGTCATCACCTTGTTCACCATGGCTGCCGTTGACGTCCAGACCATCCCTTCGTACATGCGAAGCCTGCCAGGGTCTACCAACATCCCTGTCGCCAAGTTCCCCTCCTCATCAAAAACCCCCGCCAGCTCGGACCCTCAACAAGTGGCGGCCGCCCTTGTCACCGTCTTCAACCAATCTCTACAGAAGAATGACTACGCTGCTCTGTCCAAACTCTTCACAGAAGACGGCTACTGGCGCGACCACTTGGCTTTGTCGTGGCAGTTCCGAACTGTGCAGGGCCCCGGTGCCATTTTGAACTTTCTCACAAGCTGCGCTGGCTCCAAGGATGGCTTTCGATTGAAGAAGATCGCCGTCGACAAGAGCTCTGCGGTTAGAGAGCCCAAGATCCTTCCCATTGATGGAACCGGCACCGTATTGGGTGTGCAGTTCTTTTTCCTTGTCGAGACCGCTCTAGGCTCTGGCCAAGGTATCGCACGTCTTGTTGAGCACAATGGCGAATGGAAGATCTTCTCTCTCTACACCCGAATTGAGGAGCTCAAGGGTCATGAAGAGGGTACCTTTGCACACCGGCCTAGGGGCGTGGAGCATGGAGGACAGCCTGGCCGCAAGAATTGGGCTGAGCGAAGGGCTGCAGCGGCTGACTTTGAAGATGGCAGTGAGCCCGTTGTTCTGATCATCGGTTAGTGTTGCCTTGATACTTTCCTAACCCACATACTAACAGTGGTGTCTTCAGGTGCTGGTCAAGCTGGCCTGACAGCCGCTGCGCGCCTCAAGATGCTAGGTGTCGAGGCTCTGGCCATCGACCAGAATGAACGCGTCGGAGACAATTGGAGGAAGCGATACCACCAGCTGGTGCTTCACGACCCTGTCTGGTATGACCACATGCCGTACCTCAACTTCCCGCCCCAGTGGCCTATCTTCACCCCTAAAGACAAGCTGGCCCAGTTCTTTGAAGCCTACGCCACCTTGCTTGAGCTCAACATCTGGACAAGAACTTCGCTCGTCGACACAAAGTGGGACCAAGCCTCCAAGTCGTGGACTGTGACTGTCGAGAGAAAGAAGGAGGACGGTTCAACCCAACGACGGACCTTCCACCCTCGCCACATCATCCAGGCCACTGGACACTCTGGAAAGAAGAACATGCCCGAGATGAAGGGCATCTCCAACTTCAAGGGCGATCTTCTGTGCCATTCGTCTGAATTCCCCGGCGCCAAGGCAAACAGCCAGGGCAAGAAGGCCATTGTGGTGGGATCCTGCAACTCGGGACATGACATTGCCCAGGACTATCTCGAGAAGGGTTACGACATCACCATGGTTCAGCGTTCCAGCACTCATGTCGTCTCCTCCAAAGCCATCACAGACATCGCTCTAGCGGGAATTTACTCGGAAGATGGACCCCCTGTTGACGACGCCGATATTCTCATCCACGGACTACCCACCCCAGTTCTCAAGGCCATTCAAGTCAAGGTCTGCGAGAAGCAGGCCGAGATGGACAAGGAGATTCTCGATGGCCTCGACAAGGCAGGCTTCAAGGTCGACCGAGGCCCAGACGGTGCAGGCCTGTTCTTCAAGTACTTCCAGCGCGGCGGAGGCTACTACATCGACGTCGGCGCTTCCAAGCTGATCGCCGACGGCAAGATCAAGGTCAAGCACGGCCAGGAAATTGACGAGGTGCTTCCGCATGGTCTTCGATTCGCCGACGGAACCGAGCTCGAGGCTGACGAGGTTATCTTTGCGACCGGATACCAGAACATGCGCACTCAGACGAGGCTCATGTTCGGCGATGAGCTTGCCGACAAGGTCGGCGATGTTTGGGGATTCAACAAGGAGGGCGAGTTCAGAACCATGTGGCAGAACAGCGGACATCAAGGATTCTGGTTCCACGGTGGTAACTTGGCGATTTGCCGGTACTTCTCAAAGCTCATGGCGCTGCAGATCAAGGGACTTGAGGCGGGATTGTACAAGTATGGAGATATTTAGACTTGTACGGTGAAAAGACCAATTTGTTTCTGACTTGGAGTATCCTTTGATAGCAATGAACATTTCAATTTGATGATGAATTCCAAACGCACAGCTCTTATTTGTAAGACGCAGGTATCCTCGAAGCTAAATCAAATCCATTACATCGTGATAAGATACATTTGTTATTAAAGAATTGCGAATAGCTCCAATCGAATAGCATGATAGGCGGCACCAATCGCGGCACATATCACTTCCAAGTGCCAAGCAACCCCGAATTCTTTCAATTCATGTACACATTTAACCAGCCTGGTATACCGCTAGTGCCGCGACATGAGGGTTAATCTGCGTAAGGTTGTAAGGGGTGACATGAAGGTCTGTGTCCGTCAGAGCAAGGAACATGGTTCCATTGATTGCCGGGTCGCCAGCCCAGGTTGACACATTAGGCTGAATCGTATAAGCCGTCCTATCATTCGCACTCACGTTCTTCAGAGCTGAATAGGTAACGTTCAGTTGTGAGACCCATGCGGCAAACTTGGGTTGTTTGACATTGGTTGAAGTGATGTAGCTATTGTTTGGTCCAACTGCCTGGCCGGGCTCATCCCACTTGAGGAACACCTGACGGCCGGGATATGAGAGAGGAATGCTGCGGTTGTGGGTGATGGCTGCTCCACAATTCAGTTTCTTGTTGGTGGCGTTTACACACAACCCGTCTTTGGGAATATTGGCGGTGGACAAGGTGTTGGCATATCCACCAGTAGTTTCGTTCCATACATTTGATGCGTTGATGCGAGCCGGGTTAGGCTGGTTCAAGATGTGCAACGCCGGAAAGTTCTGCCAGACCAATCGTGTCTGATTGTACGGGCAACTCGAGATGTAAGGAGCCAGAAGAGTCCAAGCCCAGCTCTGGGGAATACCAGGTGTATGCCACTCGGGCATGGGAAACTGGCCTCCAAATTGACGGAATATCAACTGTTGCCGAGCCTCAACCGTAATGCTCTGCAGAAGCAGCTGTGCCGCAGGGCCTGAGTTGAGATGCGGTAGGAAACCGTAGACGCCAGACTCTCCCCATCGCGTAAGCTTTTGGTTGAAGTCGATATACTCGCGAACGTTGGAGACAGGATAGTTGTAGGTGCACTGCCTTGGCGCTTCAGGGCCAAGCATATGGCTGATGACAGTAGCATGGCCAACCTCTTGGTCAGCCATGTACTCAATGAGGAATCGGTCCTCAGCGTTGATTCCATAGGCGTCGAACTCCTCTTTAGAGAAGGTAGCCAGTCCCCAGTGGAAGAGGTCCAGCTCGATCCATTCCTGATAGAGAGCAAGAGCAAGAGATTGGTAGTCAAAATCACTCTGCACACGGTAGACAGGAGCCGATCCATTAGTGCCAATGCCACCATTAGGCGTGTAGGGAGCTGGTTGAGGGCCGTGAAGCTTTCCATCTGCTGGGTAATCGAAAGATCCTGGAGGAGGAGGGCGAGCTGGAACTGAGGATGCCAGAACTGTATTGGACAAAGCCCCAGTAGTAATTGGTTTTGGGCCGGCATATGTCCCGTGAGAGGTGACATTCGTGGCAGAAATTGCTGGCGGTACAAAAGAAGCCTTAGATGAAACCGTGGTTTGAGCCTCAGATGCCACAGGGACTGCCTTGACATAGCTCGTCAAGGCGAACAGCACGAGGCTTCGCATGCAGGTACTCGGCGCCATAGTATCCTTGTAGGAAGACGAGGTGTATGCCGGATGCAAGGAATAGCTCTAGCAACTCTCCAACCTAATGCACGAGCGGCTCGGGGATTTATTCACTATGACAAATGCCAGATTGGGCTCATGTACTATGCCACGCATGCTCTTGGCCCCGTTCCCGGGAGATCCGCCATGATGCGTACTACTCCCCCAGAGACGTGAATCATTGCGTCATTGAACACGCCAGCAGTGAGACCATTTGCTATATCAACGGTCGTAATCATCCCGTCAACGTCCAGTCACAATGTTGCCCAGCGTCTCCGGTCAAGTTTTCCAGGGCCGAGCATTCCGGCATTGCTACGAAAGTCCTTGTGAAGTCGCAAGTCAATCTAGGTCAATGACAGTACGGGTTAAATCCGAAAGGCTACCTAGGCTCGCAGGGCAAACTTGAAGGGAAAGTAGGTTTTCAAAGGCCGCTAGTGGGCATACGTGTACTGTATCACGGGTTCAATGATAGACATGTTGACCAACCGTGTCGCGCATCTGATTTGATCATGGCGTAATGCTTACACAGAATTATGTTCCAACATAATTTGAAGGGTTCGGCATTTCCAATCGGAAATTACGGCTAGTACTCGGGGGGCTATGTAAGCAAGTTCCGCAGTCCCTGGGAGGAACGATGAGAGGGGGTAAGAGGCTAAGATAGACATAACATGCTGGTAAATAAAGAATCATTAGAACCGTGAGGAAATAATTCTTAAGCGGTTCAGGATGTATAGACCCAGTCTTTTGCTTGGCCTCTCATGGCTGTCCCCGGGCCGCTTATGTCAGTACGACACTCTTTGCTATAAGACCAAGTAACTCGAGATCTTTTTGCCTCGCCTCTGATAGACAATTATTTCAAGCGTTAGCCGAGTGGGTCTCAAGATACTTGAGCGTCCCTCGATGCTCTCCCTCTTCCTCCGGCAAGAAATACAGGGCTAGAAGAAGGCACAGCTTGACACTATCTTGCATGCGTTTACGACCGCTGACGGATCCTGGGGTGCATGAGGTATCCCGGTTCATGCTTTCGGCACCAAAGGGATCGCCGCGCTTAAAGAATTGGAACTGGAAGCGCCCTTTAGAAAAGGCAAAATGAAGTTTGAGACGCAAAGCCTGAGTTAGGACAGTCTCGAGACTGCCGGTCCCGAAGATCTCTTCTTGATGGCGGCGATCAACATCCTGACTCTCCCGGGGCAAGAAGAGCTGTAGAATACTCATAATGAACTCGGCAAGCAACTTGGCTCTTTCTAGGAGAACCTCTCTCATAAATTGCTCTTCTGGAGTGAGTGCATTAGATCGAGCTCATGTAGGGCTTGCTCTCCGTCTAAAAATAGGGAGGGAGAGCAAATCATACTCTAGCTTGATAGCCTCCCTCGAAAAGCCTAGAGCGTCCGCTTTGAATGCTACCGATTGTTGTAGTGAGGGCAAGCTGCCGGCAGCCGCGCACATCAGACAGATAGAGATAGGAAATCTGCTGCCAGAGGTTGTATTGACCTGTACTCGCAGCCTGACTGCTGTTGTGCAGTTCATCCATCTCCCTCTGCATCTCTGATAGGCGATATTAGTCCCTCCCAGGCCATAGGATTGATATTTCTAACTATATAAATAGTTTCCAGATAACATACTTGCATTTGTGAAACTGTCACGAAAAACGTGCCTCATCTGGCAAGCAGCATTAACATGACCCTCGACTCAGGAAAAAAGATTCTCTAAATCCTCGATTTCGCTTCCAGTCCTCTCCGCCCTCCTCCTCTCTCTTAGCTCTTGTTTTTCTTTCCGCTCCCTATACTCACTCTCGGTTGCCCCATTCCCCTGGGAATAGCATTGAACCGATAGTATTTCTCCCGTCGGTAGTGCCAGCTCATGTAAAGCAGTGACAAACTGGTCCCTTTTCTCTTGGCTTCTGAATGTGACATAAGCTATGTCTTTGGACATTATTCCGGCGGAATCCGGTGAGAATTCGAAGAACTGGCGGGCCAGTTTCATCCCTGAATTAATCGTGGATGGGAGGGGTCCTTGAGCACGGATTGTTGCAACGAACTGATTCCTTGTATCAGGAACCTGGAAACCTTTCTTCTTGGTGAAGATGCGAGCAATACGGCCACATTCTTGTCGAAACTTGAGCTTCTCTTGATTTTCCGGAGAGAGAAGAGCATTAGCTAGAGCGCAAGTTGCTACAGCATCGTCTCCGGCGTTATCAGCAATGCCACCATTGAGATTCCCCCTGCCAGGCCGAATGTCTTTCCAATGATATCCAAAGATCTGGAGTAAAGATACCAGTCCTGGGATATCCCCAACCGGCGATGTTATATCTTTGGCGATATCACGAAGATCCGCCCAGGCTGCAAAGAAGGGGATAGCCTGAGGGAAAATGCTGGACAAGTATGTCCACTCAGCTGCCATCTCAAACCCAATCAACACTAAGTTTGCCTTATTATTGCAGTCCTGGATGAAATCCATAATGGCGGCTTCTGAATGTTCAAGATCGACTTGTTGCTCCTGGCCAAAGCGGTGAGAGCGGCGAGCTGGCATGTCCCTACCTCCCCTAAGGCGGATAAGATCATCCTGTTTTTCCCTGCTAATATTGATATTGAGGGTCAAAGCTTGGAGCTGGTTCTTGGTGCAAAAATCTTGAAGATATGGCTGGCTGGTGCTAGGTGTTATGATACCCGTTCGAGGCGAATCTCCTTGTACTAAAGTCTGAAGATGTGCGAGGCCGACTTGATGGAGGATGCGGTCCTTTTGGCTTGTTACGGCGACATGCTCTATGTCGATAGCCAGGAAGGCTGAGTCCTTGAGAGCATTGCGTAGGCCTTGTAGAGTCGTGATTCTATTGTTAAAAAGGTCCCTGGAAGTCGGCTCGCGTTGGAGTTGTTGGTAGGTGACCATGTTGTCCGATCTGGGGTATCAGCAGTGGTAGGCATCGGTTCGCTCTGGTCTCCTGAAGCGAGGGCGAAAAGAAAGCGCCGCGCGAGAAAGCCGCAGCAATCCAGGGGGGTTGGATCAAAAGAATCACGACTGAGAAAAGGCGCTCTGTTTGTGTTAGAGGAGTTGGCATGGATTAACAAGAGATGCCCCTGCGCAGATTACCTTGATGCAGGTTTTTCGTCAAAATGGAATCGTGGTCGTGGAAGGTACGGAAGCCCCTCGCAGGTCTCTTGCAGTGGGATGGCGCGGTCTAGCCCACTGAAAGTTAGTTGAGGGGACACTGAAAGCCGGAAACCAGCCAATCACATTACAGCAGGTTGACGAGAGTAGGGTAAATGTGGATTGAGTATCTTGCAATAGGTTCGGTACTGCATTATACATAATGTCCCCGTCGAATGCAGGTCGATCTATGAATACAGTCTATTCCATGATAAAAAGGATGTGCGTGAACATGGTGGATGAGAGACATTGATGTATGGTTCTTACTAGCTTAAGTCGTTGCCTCCTAAGGTAGCGCTAGGGTTGGTGCTTAAGACCTTCGTGAGAAGTCATGGAATTCTGTTTGAGGGACCAGTTTAGGCATATCCAAGGAGCTCCTATGGTCAGAGAATTTTCCTTTTAAATGCTTGAGCCTTTTTGACGGAAAAGAAATGCCGAAGCATGAAAGCTGTGAAGGCGCGAACCGGTAACTCTCTAACAACTTCGGCTACCCTAGAGCTGGGCCGGAAATCATGATATGTCGGGTATGACGTGATTGCACAGACGTGGCTCATACGTGGCGGTCCACTTTCCCACCAAGCACCAAAGCACACGACACACGGATTATTGCTCTCCCCCGAGTGTCCTTTTTTTCACGTGAAGGCCAATTTCACCGCCGATCGAAATGGCTGGAGATTCGAGCTAACAATGGATCCCCGGCCACGGTATGGCCCTAATCTCCACCGAGGCCTAACCCCTGGCCGCGGGGGTCATAAAACACGAGCCCTCCAAAGGCGGGAGAGCCCAGCCAAAGTACGCGGGTGTTTTTTGTCCACCACCAAGCCTGGACCCAAACGGCCGTACATAGCTCGTCGGGTCCTCCCGCGGGCTCCAGCTTTGACGCCCGTGAGGTGATAGCGCAGCTCTCGGGCAGCAGAGCGTGGCATCATCATGGGCCAACAACGGCCTGCAACGTACGTCTTGGGAAATAAGTCAACAAGGAGGGGCCCAATTACGCGGCTGGTCATCAGGGCTCGCTGTAATTTCACAGCAATGTCAATCCTGATTCTGGCAACCTTGCTGCCGAGCTGCTCCTCACCCACGACAACACGTACTCCTGGGGCCTTGTCCCGCATTACGCCAGCCACGGTGACACCTGTCAGTGGTCGCTTTTCGACGTTTGGGCAGGGGTGCATGCTAACGGCCCCGCTGTGGCCGTCTAGGGCTCACTGAAGCTCAGGTGGTTTTGATGCAGCAGGCAGCGAGCTCGAGCTGTCGACACCCTTGACCGCTTGTCCCTCAAACTCAGCATCTTCATCTTCCTCGAGTCTTGCTTGCTTGCTCCCTCTCCCCTCGCAGCAGCAGCATCTCAGCTTCGTCGTCTCGTTTCCCCATCACGAAGCCCCCCAGCTCGCCATGGCAGTGACGCAGAACGGACACGGAGGGGCGCACCTGGCCGCTGACGTCGACTTTATCCAGACTCCCGAGCCTGCCGCCGATACCATCCCGACGGACAAGAGCTGCGGAGTCAGAGTGACCAAGGTGCGAGCTCCCGGTGTAACTACGCTGCCATGGACCTGCCTTGCTAATTATCTATCCAACAGTCACCCGCCATCAAGAATGCCCCTCTCCCCGCCGACGGCCCCGGAAATGAACAATTCTCCAACATCTTCTTGGGTGCTGCCCTGTTGGGGATCCCAACATGGCTGTCAATGAAGGTCAACGGTGGTTTGAAGATGACGCTCTTCTTCGCCGTCTTCACCACCCTGCCAATCCTGATTGTCATCTGGACAGTCATGTCCAAGCTGAGCCCTCGAATCAACGATAAGGTGGAATTGCCCGGCCGCCCGGTGGAATACTACCTCACCTTCAAGACCGATCGACATCGAGCCCGGTGGAACGGGCGACACAAGATCCCCATGCAGACCTTTTTCGAGCTCTACCTCAACGGCGAGGTTGATCTCAATGCCGATGCTCTCGAGATCTTCGAGTACCGACATGATTGGGCCACATTCAACTTCACCGTAGACACCTTCCGCGTCCTTCTCTTCCAGTTCTTTGCCGATGTCTTCGTGGGCCACCTCCGTTCCCAGGACGAGGACCAGGTCCGGCCCAATTACGACCGGGGCAACGACCATTACGCCTGGTTCCTAGGACCCCGCATGATCTACACCTCGGGCATCATCTCCGACCCCACTCGGGAGGAGACGCTGGAGGAGATGCAGGATAACAAGATGGCAGTCGTCTGCGAAAAGATTGACCTCAAGGAGGGCGAGACCCTCTTGGATATTGGCTGCGGTTGGGGAACACTAGCCAAATTCGCCAGCGTCAATTACGGTGCCAAGGTGACTGGCGTCACCCTCGCCCGCAACCAGACGGAATGGGGCAACGACGGACTTCGAAAGGCGGGCATTCCCGAGGAGCAGAGCAGAATCCTGTGCTGCGACTACCGCGACATCCCCGAGACCAAGTTCGACAAGATCACGCAGCTGGAGATGGGCGAGCACGTCGGAGTCCGTAGACTCACCACCTTTTTCCGACAGTGCTACGAGATGCTTGAGGATGACGGCTCCATGTACGTCCAACTCTCTGGCCTGAGAAGGGCCTGGCAGTATGAGGACTTTATCTGGGGACTCTACCTGAACAGGTACATCTTCCCTGGTGCCGACGCCTCAACCCCCTTGTCCTTCTACGTTGGCTGCCTCGAGTCTGCCGGATTTGAAGTCAAGAGGTAAGTGTTTCTCTCCACCAACAATGCAAGGTCTGTCTAACAAATGTCTCTAGTATTGACACCGTTGGTGTTCACTACTCGGGCACTCTCTGGCGATGGTACCGAAACTGGCTTGGCAACGCTGACAAGGTCAAGGCCAGATTCGGTGAGCGCTGGTTCAGGGTATGATTATCCATAAACCCGAATGCCTTATAGATACTGACGTGCTTCAGATGTGGGAAATCTTCCTGGCCTACTCCACCATCGCATCTCGACAAGGTTCTGCTACCTGCTTCCAGATGGTCGTCGTCAAGAACCTCAACTCGACCCACCGCATTGACGGCGTCTCTTCTCAGTATGGCCTCTCCGGGGCCCTCGCCGCTGCCAAGGCCGCGGGCAAGGCTGTGTTGCCCAAGTAATGCAACGATGCCATGATATAATGTACATGAGTTATGTCTTGACAGCTGGCACTAGTCCAGGTGGTGTCTTAGGCTTTCTTTCTCAGTCCCCGACCCGTGGGACGTGATGTTTAGCTGGTTGCGCAGCGGTTGGCATTATAAAGGTTCATTGGAGCTATATGTAGCAAGATAATAGGAAAGGGCTGAGATCCTGCTTGATAATATATGGAATAAGGGACAGGGGGCATTTGTACATGGTAATAGTATATGAAGCACATGACGAGAATAGACAAAGTGAGGAGGACTCGCTGACTCGCGTGTGGTGATCTGACACCAAGATCTCAACGGCGTCCGGTGACTCGAGGGATCGACCAACTTGACGAGACGTTGAAATTGGCATCCTGGGGTAGGATTCTAACGCTTGGAACTGTGACGTACCCTTGCAAGAGGTGAGCTAGCTCGAGCTTCAGATCCACACGCTCTAACCCACAGCATCTAGACTCGGGCGATCTTGCGGAGACTCCTGCAAGTAAGAGAGCAACAGCCTGGTTATCTCCGGATGGGGGTGAAACGAATTGCCAGGAGAAATGTGGATAACCTGGTTGACCAATTCGGAATAGGGGGGAACAGCACACCATGTTGAGGGTCGAGGTTTGATGCTGATTTGAGGCTATGGATATAGGGGCAAAATTTTTTGGAGATTATGCCCCGTTTGTGAGCGGAGCGAAGTTTGGGAGCTGATAGTAGGAATCGAAGGGGAGAACATCAGAAGCAGCTCCCTCAGAATTGTGTGAGCATTGGGAAACACAGTTTCATGCAAGCTGGCCTTCTTTATTTCTAGTTGATAAATGTTATTAGATATGGACCATCTCCCTACAGAAGCATTGTTTCTCCAAAGTGTGGCCCGTGATGCTCCAGGCGTGTTGAAAGCGGGCTAGGCTGTTCTGGCGTCAGTGGCTGATTGATAGCATCTCCCCTCCGAAATGCTGGAACAATTGAGAGATATTCCCGTGGCCAAGGTAGTCGACCGGAAGCATCTCCGAGCAAATCGTCCACTTCAATCCGCTCCGGGCTCGATTGTCAATCCACTGTTTTAGTGGGAGCGAGGTCGGCCAGAGCAGCGGAGCGACCTCAGCCAGGGATCTTG
Source organism: Fusarium setosum (assembly GCA_013623625.1). Classification (NCBI taxonomy): domain Eukaryota; kingdom Fungi; phylum Ascomycota; class Sordariomycetes; order Hypocreales; family Nectriaceae; genus Fusarium; species Fusarium setosum. Next base: position 67,729 of record JABFFE010000110.1, on the reverse strand, counting down.
GAGGTGTTTTAGGGCTTGGGTTATTGATGAGGCTTCCAATGTCTAAGGGCACTCTCTGCAGGCTTGATGCAGTGGCAACCGTTGATAATATTTTCCAGTACGCTTCCAATAGGCATCGCTAGTTGAACTGCTGCAAGTTCGTATCCAAGAGCTATCCATTGAAGCTTCAATTCATGGAGGGCTGGTTGCTCAGTGCAGGTGCTGCTTCTCCTCAAACATCTTGAGATCGCCGGAGATTGCGCATTCCTGCCCTCATCCTTCTATCACCACGCACCAGCACGACGAGTATCTCCAGATCGTCGCGCGCGAACAGATTAGCTGCAAAGTATGCTAGCCATGGCGGTGAAGCCAGAAGATTTCCAGCCGTGCCTATCAGTAAGATCTAAGCTCTTACTCGGCTCCCATCTTAGCGGCAAGACTACAATAGATAAAGATTATCTCTGGAAAAGAAACAATCGTGGCAGAGCCTTGCTACTGTACGCCGACGGGGCGAAACCCAATTCCTGGCCCAACCAGCTCAGTCAGCCAGTTCTTGGAAGCCCGTCGACACCATCCCTGGCTGGCGCACACCACCTGCGTCATTGAGCTTATCATGGGCGTTGGGAACTGGCACCCTCCGTTGCAACCCCGCCAGCTCACTGCATCAGACCCTAGCGTAGGAATAGGCAGCGATTTTCGGAAACTCTGTGCATTCAAGCCAAGCTGATTGGATCTCCGACACACGATAGTCGCGCCATCGCCGTCTGGGAATGGCAACTGCAGTCATCACAAGACCCCGGATTGGCATGATTGGCAGGCCCATTCTCGGCGCCTTTTCCCCGGACTTTGCCAGGGTCGGGAGCTACGATACCCGACGAGTACTCTGCGGCGACCGGCAGATCGGTAGAGGGGTGCTTGGCACAAGAGTGAAAGGCGTACGACTTGTGAAGGCCGGGGACGCTGAATAGGGTCATGCTCTAACAGACACAAAGTGCCCTTGAAAGTGTCCCATCCAACACGTCTTTGGGTGCTGACCCTAGGCCTTCTCACCAGGCACCGCCGCCACAAAAACGCCAGGTGACATTATTTATCAGCTTAGTATAATGATCCGACACACTTGGTGGTTTGTAGGGCGCTTTGGACGGCGATCAATGGTGACAGTGGTGAGCTGTGCTACCCAGCGGGCACTGGAGCTAGCGCAAGTGCGTCAATGCCGTCTCACTCTTGTGCTGTACGACAGATCATCGCTGCTGTCGGATGGTCCGAATATTGGATGCGACGCAGTATAACTACCCCTCGTTGCTTCCATTCCATGCGAAGCACATGTGGTGAGATCTTACCTTGGCCATCCTTATTCGTTCAAGGTGCTGGGCCTTGTCATCCATCGACTACTGCCAGCAGCCCCCCAGAAGATCGTCAACACAGGCCTCGCCAAGATGTCCATTGAGAAGAGAGTCACAGACTCACCCGAAAGGCCGTACGCATTACCTGATGGCTCATCTTGTCCATGGGTTTCCAAGCAGTATTAACCATTCCATAGAATCGGGAAAGATGAAGGCCAACCAACTCAAGACCTACACGAGGAGATTGCGAAACTCACCGAGAACGTGGCCGGCGAAATCCGTAACCCCCTCAAAGGAATTCCCCGCGAGCAGCTCCTCAAGGATGTTGCCGAGTTCCAGAGGGACAAGGGCATGCCCGACGACACGCTGCCCATTCTGAGAAAGGGCGCACTCATCGCCCAGAGCCCGGCCGACTTTGAGTCCATTGAGGAGCTGGACGAGGATGAGAAGGAGGCCTTGAGACGGGAGGTGACGCACAAGTGGAGGCATCCTCGGTCGTTGTATTACACCATCTTTCTGAATTCGATTGCTGCAGCTATCCAGGGCTGGGATCAGGTTGGATATTTCTGGTCCTTTCTACTCAACCTTCTTGTTACTAACACCCAGTCATAGACCGGTTCCAATGGAGCCAATCTCTCCTTTCCCGAAGCCCTCGGCATTCCAGATACGGCTGGGTCGTCTTGCGGACCTGTCGCAAATGAGGGTGAATGCTCAAAGAACAGCTGGATCATTGGCTTTGTCAATGCCATGCCGTACATCACCATCTGTCTATTGTACCTCTCCCGCCCCCCCAAAGCGTCGACTGAGAAGCTGACACTCTTCATAGCGCCGGATGGATCTCTGATCCGCTTAATGACCTGATGGGCCGTCGGGGCGTCATTTTCGCCGCCGCCATTTTCTCCCTTTTCGCACCCTTTGGCATGGCCGTCTCGCAAACTTGGGGACAGCTGGCTGCATGTCGGTAGGTTAAGCAAGACATTACCGCATGGAACTTCAAATTGAACGAGGAATAGTATGCTCCTTGGCATTGGTATGGGTCTCAAAGAAGTGACTGTACCTGTCTTCTCAGCTGAGAACTCACCTGCTATCATCCGTGGTGGACTGGTCATGTCTTGGCAGATTTGGACCGCCTTTGGTGCGTGCATTGTATAGAAGTGAGAGATGCTGAAAGCTAACATAGCTCGTGAAGGAATTTTTCTCGGAACGTGCTCCAATCTTGCCGTCGGAAAGACAGGAGACATTTCCTGGAGACTGCAGTTCGGTTCCGCTTTCATCCCAGCCGTTCCTCTCGTCCTTGGCGTCTGGTTCTGCCCCGAAAGTCCACGATGGTATCTTAAGAAGGGAAAGTACTTCAAGGCCTGGCAATCGCTCTTGCGACTTCGAAACACCCCTGTTCAAGCTGCGCGGGATCTCTACTATATCCACTGCCTCCTTGAGCAGGAAAAGGTCCTAGTCCACGAGTCTGGCTTGAAAGCCACAAGCAATGTTTTTACCCGTTTCATCGAACTCTTCACTATCCCAAGAAATCGACGAGCTACGTGGGCTTCCGGTATTGTCATGATTGCGCAGCAGATGTGTGGTAAGTTTTGGTTACCAAGTTGACATTTGATCTGGGCTAATGGACTTGGAAGGAATCAATATCATTGCCTTCTACAGCTCTACGATTTTCAAGCAGAGCGGTATCGGCGATTATACGGCTTTATGGGCCAGTTTTGGTTTCGGCCTCATCAACTTCCTGTTTGCATGGCCAGCTGTTTGGACTATTGATACCTTTGGTCGACGAACACTTCTTCTGTTCACATTCCCCAACATGTTCTGGACGTTGCTCGGTCAGTCTCTTACATACTCGGCACGGAAATAGCTTGTCACTAATTTGACTATAGCTGCTGGCCTTTGTTACTTGATCGAGCCGAATGTCGACAATAGCAGCGCCCGAATCGCCGCAGTTGCAACTTTTGTCTATCTATTCTGTGCCTTCTACTCACCAGGTATGTTTCCAATTACAACCAGTATATGAAACTGCCGTCACTGACAAATCAACAGGAGAGGGACCTGTCCCGTTCATGTACTCCGCAGAAGTCTTTCCCCTTTCCCACCGTGAAGTCGGCATGTCCTGGGCTGTGGCCACGAATAACTTCTGGGCCGCAGTCTTGTCACTGACCTTCCCTCGCATGCTGATAGCCATGACAGCCACGGGCGCATTTGGATTCTATGCCGGGCTGAATCTAGTGGCCCTGGCTTTGATCTTCCTTTTCGTGCCGGAGACGAAGCAGAAGACTCTAGAGGAACTAGACTATGTCTTTGGAGTGCCTGATAGGACTCACGCCAAGTACCAACTCAAAACGGTGTTGCCTTGGTGGTTTAAGAGATGGATTCTCCTGCGCAAGGGTGAGGTTTGCCCTCCATTGTACCATGATGAGACGGCACATCAGACTCGTCCGGGACAGGCGTAGTCATTTTGCGATTACCTGGGAAGATAGTGGTTTAAGAACCACACATGGACGAACAATGCAGATTGACAAGAAGCTATGAAAATGACGGGGCAAGATTGTATGATACCTAGTTAGTTGGATACCCATGTTAATTGTAGCATGCCTTACCACGACCCGGAAGCGGACGTTGACAGCCTGTTAATCTCGGGTACTTTCCCAAAGAGGCCACGATAGCATTATCCGAGGCCGCCCATGTCGCCATAATTACGACAATTAACCTTGAGGGTGCATTCGCCTCCTCACAGAACTGGCTTTTTGTTGAGTGGAGAAGCAGACGAAGCGATCCTTGCCGCAAATAACCGGGCGAGATCGGAAGCAGGAATTGATAAGCACCAGGCAAAAAGATGGGTATCACAACGTTTCTTTTGGTGCCCTTGTCACGCAACACGACAGCCCCCCAAGAGCCGCTATGCAGCCCCCTGATGCCTCTCCCCAGGGGACAGGCGACAAGAGCTCTGCGACTAATGACCAAGAAAGAAAGTATGTAAATTGCCTGGCTACCGGGTAAGATAAAAGGCTTACGGTTGGTGTGTAGAAAACTGCGCAATCGTTTGTCGCAGCGGGCTTTTCGCCGCAGACAGGCAGAATGTATCAGAGAGCTCCGCAGTCGTGTCAATGCAGACCAGAGACCGGATGGTGAGCGCATAGAGGCTCTTCAGAAGGAGAACCGGCTGCTCCGGTCGCAGTTGGTTGACGTCCAGACAAAGATGTCGAGGCTGCTTGCTACGGTGCAGCTGCTGAATGACTCTGTGTCGAAGACGCTTGATGACACTGCAAGTGGCGGTAGCCCCGATGAAAAGGAGTCCATTCAAGAGGAAAATGGTTCTGCTGAGCAGACCATCTATACCCACAACCAACAGCCAAGCCAAGACCTATCTGCCTCTCCGTTACCACTGGAGTTGGAGCCTTTTGATACATCCCTCCTGGACTTTGATCCACCCATCCAACAAACTGCCGTCTCAAGTCAGTATTCTATATTTTTAAAAAACAACCCATCACTTACATATGAATAGCACCCATGGCTACAGGCAATTTGACACCGCCAGAACTCATCAACGTCGCTGGAACCAGTCCTCTCTATCCCCAAATCCCCAACATCTGGAGCTACGAATACCAAATGGGCATGCAGCCCTATCTCAATGCCATGAACGCAACCCAAGAATCAAGCATGATCCTAGGAAAGGACTACACATTCACCAACTCTCCCTTCTCGGACCATATCCAGCTTCTTCAGCGTCTTCTCAAGAATAAGCTGAATACTCTCGGGTTTGTCCCTACAGGCCAACATCCTCTGCAAAGGTAGAACTGCAAGCTCTGTTTATATATCTTATCTCTTACTGACTAGAATAGCCTCTATCAACCGGTTCTTATGGTCTTGTCCATGTTCAACAGCATGACCCGGCCAGATGTCATGGCCTGGTACGCAAAAACGCGCTTCTACCACATCATCGAGCTCACAGCTTGGCAACTATACCCTTCTTCGGCAACATTTGGAAAATTGCATCAAAGATACCGCCCGACTAATGTCCAGCTGAACAACCCGCACCCAAGAGTGATAGACTGGATCCCGTTCCCATGGATTCGGGATCGACTTATACAGCTCCACGCAGCCAATCCCCAGATCGATCAAATATTCTGCGATGCTGTGACGGGTTATGTGGTAGAGACGCTCATGTCTGACCTGATTCTCGGGGCTCCTCAAATCACCGTCTACATCCGAGTTACCGATCTGATTGCGACCATGTCTTCGGCGGCATCCGACAACGAAGGTGCAATTGCTACACTTCCCGCTCCAGATATCACGACCTTGTTCTCATCCCCGGCATATGCTCGTGCTGCCTTCAACAGGCTAAACATGGACAAGGGCGCGGGATATTACAAGATTGATCCGGCCTTTTTCGAAAAGTACCCCGAACTCTACGATCAATCAAGCGATCTCACTGCAACGGGCATTCCTCTCAAACCAAAGCTCCAGAAGATCTTGACGTATCCCAAACCTCTCGACTCCTCAACAGTGGAGACCTACCGGAGCTTCATTGACTTTTCTCTCGACGCTGTCAACACGATATCAATGTCCCCAACGGCATGAGCATGCCCTTCAACCGGCCCAGCCTCGCGCATATAGACAATGAAACTCTGCTTTGGCACCAGTCCTCCGATATCGCTATGGTTCAGAAACGTCCAATTACACTCAGCACGTGGTGTGATTTGCCGGACTGCGATTTGCAGATCCGTCGATGAGCAAGCAACGGGCGCATTAGCTCAAGATACTTTTCGGGAGGTGTCATCGATTGTTGAGTAACGACCCACCACGACCGGTTGACTAACAGCCCACTTACTAAAGACCCCCGATGTTGCCATCACTTGATGGAGCAGTGGGCCGGTGTGTGGAGATGGCTTGTTTATATATAGGAATGGCTGCGGAAGAGGTGAATTGACACTGGGGGATAATCACAGCTTCTTCACACTGTTTGTAAAGATGCCGTCGCAACTTGCTCCCTCAAGACCGCGTTACAGTCTCCTCGATGATTACAGCGAGGGAGCACACCCGTTACTACTCAAGGCGCTGACCTCCAGCAACACGTCGCAGGAAACTGGGTACGGAGGCGATACATACTGCGACCTGGCACGAAAAAGAATCCGGCGTCATCTTGGACGAGATGACGTCGGAATCTTTTTTGTGCCGAGCGGAACATCAGCCAACGCCATCTCCATCGCAGCATGCTTGCGACCACACGAGGCCGTCATAGCCGCAAGCTCCGGGCATATCGTGACAAGAGAGACTGGCGCGGTGGAGGCCAGCGGGCACAAGATCATCAACGTGGCGCCGCACAACGGAAAGCTGACTCCCCAGACCATCGAACGAGCGTTGGACGACAACTGGCACTTCCCTCACATGGCCAAGCCGCGGCTGGTCTACATCTCGAACGCATCGGAGATCGGAACGATTTATACTAGGGACGAGCTTGCTGCGGTCAAGCAAGTCTGTGAGAAGAATGGACTCATCTTGTTCCTTGACGGCGCTCGTATTGGAACTGCCCTCGTGTCCAAAGCCAACGATATGAATCTGCGGGACATCTTAGAGTTGACAGATATCTTTTGGATCGGAGGTACAAAGAATGGCGCACTCCTCGGCGAAGCCGTGGTGGTAAAAAACCCGCAGCTAGCCTCGGAGTTCGAATTCTACGTCAAGCAGCATGGTTCCCTCCTTGCCAAAGGTCGAGTCATCGGCGCCCAGTTCGCCGAGCTCTTCAACGATGACCTATACTTTGACCTGGCCCGGGAAGCCAACCTGGCAGCCGAAACACTCTCCAGAGGGATTGCTGATGCGGGATTCTCGGTTTATGCAGTGACGGAGACGAACCAGGTTTTTGCTGTGCTGCCTCTTGGCTTGATCAAGGTGTTGCAGGGCCATTTTGCGTTCTATGTCTGGGAGAAATGGGGTGATGATGAGGCTGTTATCAGGCTGCTTACGACTTGGGCGACGGACCCGGCGGAGCTGGAGAAGTTTATTGATCTGGTGCAAAAGTGGAATGGGTGATTGGAATGAAGTTTTGGTTATGACTGCATGAAATTATAGAGGTGGATGAAAAACATAGAAAGCTAGGATTAATCACCGCCTATTAATAGATGTATTCTCGTTTCGAGTTGCCAGGCGCTAGGGGTATGTTTTCCGACTCTCCGGTTACACAGATAGCAAAGCAGTTCATGAGTGAGGAAAGAATAGGTTCAAGAGAATGTATTGAGGGTAGAGGTTATTAAACGGCACAACAGGAAGCCAAATCCCTTTCATCCGTCCATGTATTCGATCCAACTTTGGCATTTAGTTGGTTTTGATTCAACCTTCATGCTCTACTTCTGCTCAATCTTTCCAAGCTCCGCATTGCCGTCAACAGCCTTGCGCGCCTCCTCCCAAGCATTGTCACCAGGGTACAACTGGCTCCTCAGATAAGCCCAGGTCACTCTCTGCACAACCGCCAGTCTCTCAGCGCCCTCATCCTGGCACTCCTTTGCGTCCCAGCCACTGATGCCTCCGAATCCATGATGTCCACCCTTGACGGAGAACGAGGCCTTGGGGCCTGGGGCAAGAGTGTAGGGATCGGCGTGCCAGTCGGCGCCGCGGTTTGTCAGGTGAGGGCTCACATCGTCATCGCCCCAGACGATGAGGGCAGGTGTGTGCATCTGGCTGAACTCGCCTCCGTAGAAGGGAACCATCTTGCGGCCATTGTCCGACAGATCTTTGCCAGCAAGTCCAGTGCCGCCAATGACAACGCCTGCCTTGATGCGCTTCTCAGTCAGCTCGGTCTTGGTTCCGTCGCGGGGGTCTGTGTTGGTTGCCCCGAGAAGAACGCTGGCAGTCAAACCGCCGAGGGAGTGTCCCGCAACGGCGACCTTGGACTTGTCAAGTCGGCCCTTGAGCAGGGGAACGGTCTCCTCGATGGTGTCGAGGTTGTCGAGGATTCGCGTCATGTCCTTGGCCCGCGATTCCAAGAAGAGTTCCAGAATGGCCTCGGCACTAAGCTCAAAGCCGAGCTGCCTGGAGCTCAGGTGAGTTGGCTGGATGACGACGAATCCATGCGAGGCCCAGAAGTCGGCGATGGGTCCGTAGCCCTTGAGGGAAGAAAGGTAGTTGCTTGGGCCGTGGCCGTGGGAGAGAAGAATGATGGGGAGTGCATTGCCAGTGATGGGAGCTGTGACTTTGAGTTCCAAGTCAACCCTGCGGTCTGAGATGGGAAGGACGACAGGGCTGAAAGTCAGGATGGGCGTAGGGGAGTTGACGGGGATCTTGGCAGCGGCGCCGATGAGAGGGGTGTTGGGGAACTCCATTGTGGTAGGGTTGTGTAAGTTGTTGCTAGCGTAAATCTTTGAATGCGTTGAAAGGCTGCTGAAGAGGATTGCAGATGCTGATGATGAGTAGTATCTCTGAAGGAGCGTCTATGGATTTATATACAAGTTGCAACCCTCTCTCTTTTTCGATGGTGTGAACTGGACGAACCAGAGATTGATTACCAAAAACGGTATAGCGGCTTCATTCCGAGCCGTGATTGGCCTATCCTTAACTCCGATCCTGGCGATCTTCGTGCTTCGCCGCGTATTGACCGGACACCTCAAATTGTCCGGCCCGTATTTGTCTAATTCTTGGAGTTACCGGCAAGAATGCCCGGGGATAATATCTTAAAACCGTCTTGGGAGGTTAAGTTGACCAATATTTCTTGCGATTACTTCCCAAGGTTACGGCGTTGCGAAATCTGCCGACCAGGGCTTACACCAAGTGCATCCTGAAACCAGCAAAACTGGACAAAAGGAGGCTGAAAGTGTCAGTCTCTTCCTAATCCTATTTCTGCAATATGGTGCGCTCACAGCTACGTACGGTAGATATACATGCTGAGTTGGACTTTCAGCGGGACCTATCATCGCATAGAATTTGGTTGCGCCGTCGGTGGACTATTACGGTAACTTTAACATACTGGGTACTATGTACATTGCTTTCTAATGGTCCCGGGCCTATGTAAAGAGGCTGGCCAGTACTGGGCCTCGCCATAACAACTCTTAACCTGGAGCGAGGACACCAAATCGAGAACCAATGGTAAAGCAGCCGCAGTCAAGCCTATTGGCAAATCAGCTGCCGTTCCAGAATACGCCAGCATCAATAGTATACGCCTCATTCAGCGTATCCGGAGAAACACCGGACAATCTACCAACGTTGTGAACCTCTTCAGCCGCAAGGCAGCAGCGTGCTCAGTTTCTGACTTCCCCCGCAATCTTTGCCCCTCATGGACGTTGCAATGAATGGAGATCTAGAGTTCTTTAGGTTTGACTGTCTTGGTGACGCAAGGCTTATTCGCCTGATTAGACCCCAGGGCGATGCCGCTCCCTCCACAGCTCCAGCCCACACCTACGAGATACAGACATTCGACATCGCACACACCCCTCCGTATCACGCCCTTAGTTACTGTTGGGGCGTATATGAAAAGTCCGAAACAATCCACTGCAACAACTCCAGGTTACAAATCACCGCTCATCTGAAGCTGTGCCTTGAAGAGCTCCAGGCTGTCCCAAGTCTCTGCACCTGGCTTTGGGTAGATCAGATTTGCATCAACCAAGATGATATCGACGAACAGTCACGTCAAGTCCGGCTGATGCCGCAAATATACAGCCATGCTATCCGTACTATAGTCTGGCTCGGGCCAAGGCCCTTGAATCGCCGTCACTTCCAGATGCAGGCCGACACCGCTGATGCGGACCCTGAAGTCGACTGTCAAAACGACGAACTTGGGTTCGCCTTGGCCAAACAAATCTCCCTAATCGGACAGCAACACTCGGAGCTGAATTACCGTTCGAGCCAGGCAGCCATCAACCCCCAGACTTTTGTGGAGTGGAGCGGGAAACTGCCCAAGTCGCGTGGCCTGGCAACAGTGGACGATCTCATCCGATTTGGCCTGCCGGCTGTTTCAGACCATCGATGGCAATGCTTATATGGGCTGCTGGAGGCTCCCTGGTTCTCGAGGATTTGGGTCATCCAAGAAGTCTTCAAATCTCAACAAGAGCCCTTGATACTGTACAACAGGACCACCACAAGTTTCCTCCATGTCGTCTGGGCTGGTGCTTTCGTGGCCCAGAATCTAGGCGTGCTTACCCGATCAAAGTTGATGAATAACCTATCCATCAACATGAAAACCATTGTCCGGCATGCCAGACTCCTCTTGCAGTTGGCAGTGGCGAAAACTAGGTGGAAGCTCGACAGCTTGGTATGGCGAACAGTCGACTACGGCGCTTCTGACCAGAGAGATAAATTTTACGCTCTTCTGAGCTTAACTTCGTCACACGAGGCCCAGAGTGCGTTAACGCAGCCTGGGTTTGATATCCTGGTGCCGGATTACCGCAAGTCTCTTGTACAAGTTGCCCAAGATTTCACTCGGCATCTCATTGAGACATCCAAGGACCTGCTTGTTCTCTCCTTGGTCAACCGCGGAGCTGCGACTCCCGACTCTTTGTTGCCATCAGCTGAGCATGGACCGACTTGGACTTATATACCGTCCAATAGCCCTTGCAGCCTGAAATTTGGGGAACAGTACGTTCTGGCCGGCTATCCCTACCCGTACTCAATTCGAAGAAAGGGTTTCAATGCAGCTTCGTCCAGGAGGGTCAAGCTTCGAGACGATGATGACCCAAATGTGCTGAACCTTTGGGGGCGCCGAGTCGATAGAATTCGTGCTTCGAGCCGTACAAGCATTGCGCACCTCGAGTCGGAGCAGCGGTTAGCAGACGGAACGTGTTTTCCAAAGTTGGTACAGTGGTGTGAATGGGGGAACAAATCATTATCTGAGGTTCTGGGGGAAGACGTATCAGTATTGTATTTTCTTTCCTGTCTCTTCATCACCATCGCTGCACAGCAAGATCTACAGGGCGGGGATGCTCGGCCTTCCATCAGCGACTTTCGATCATGGCTATATGCGAACGACATTGGAGAGAACCGCTATGGAAACTACCTGGCTCGTTTTATGGAAATTTCGGACCCAGCCTGCAAAACGGACGAATCAAGCAGTTCTGCGGTCATGCAGAGATGGATCGACTTGTACGAAATTGGTGAATACCGGTATCGCGAGTTCAGTATTACGTCCAAGGGCTTTCTAGTGGTAGGCCCGACGGTGATGGACGAGGGCGATGTCATATGCGTGTTGAACGGAGGCGAACTGCCCTATGTCCTGAGACCGTATGGCGAGCAGTTCTTGTTTCTTGGGGAGTGTTATGTTCATGAACTGAGTAATGGGCCAGATTGGGATCAGCATTTTACTGCAGAGGAGGAGTGGTTTTCTCTGGTTTAGGCCTAGTGTAATAAGCGTTGGCTTTTGTATTCAACGGGTTTCTTTTCCAATCCTCAACCAGCGAGGTCGATAACTCTAAAGCATGCACTTTTTTCCGTATTTAGTTCCTTCCGAGCTCCTCAGCCCGGGTTGCGGCAGCCTTGACGGCTCCATCAACAATATTCTTCAGGCCTGCGTTCTCAAAGCTCACCAGGGCAGCGTGGGTGGTGCCGTTGGGGCTGGTGACGTTCCTCCGTAGCTGGGCAGGCTCCTCTGACGACTCGACGAGCATCTTGCCTGCTCCGAAGCAGGTCTGCTTGGCCAGACGGGTGGCCTGCTCCTCAGAGAGACCCAGGCTGGTGGCACTGGCGATGAGGTGCTCGACAAAGGCAAAGAAGTAGGCGGGTCCAGAGCCTACAGGAGTCAGTCGTAGTCGATGTAGATGGCAGTGTCACAACTCACCAGAAAGACCGGTCACCACGTCAAGAAGCTCCTCTTTGTCTACCCACTCTGTAGCCTTACTAACGCTACCCAGGAGGGCGTCTGTCAAGTTCTTCTCGGCTTCTGTCACATCATTGCCAGCGTAAAGTCCAGAAGCTCCCTCGCCAACCAGCGCAGGCGTGTTGGGCATGACGCGCACAATGTGGGGTGCCCGACCGTTGCCCCCCTTGAACCACTCAGCAATGCTAGTCACTGTGATGCCAGCAGCAATGGAGATGACGATGGGCAGGCTGTCGCGCTGGGCCCAGGCGGCGCCGAGCTCCTCGCAGACGGTCTTGGCGACTTGGGGCTTGACGGCCAGGATGACGATGTCGGCTTCCTTGGAGGCTTCCTTTGTGTCTGTGGTGGTGTTGACACCGAGGGCGGCCATCTTATTCCGGTTCACTTCCCAAGGCTCGGAGACGTAGATGTTCTGCTTGGGGATGTTCTTGGCAAGGAGACCCCCGATGATAGCGGCGGCCATGTTTCCCCCGCCGACGAAGCAGATCTTGGCATCTTGGAGTTGAGGAGTCATGTTGGGCTGGTTATGTGTATCGTCCTGGGCTACTTTTAATCTTCAAAAGGTCAGTCTCGGAAAGTCAGGGGTGAGCGAAGGGAAGACTTGCTATTTAATGAAAGACGGCGGCCAGCAGTGACTCTGACGATGAGGGCCGAGATACGTGGGGTTGCTCGTACGTAAAAAGCTTCCAGGTTGGGGTGCGCCGACCCCGCCTCGGCCCGGGATTACCTAAGGCAACACTGGAGCTAAGTTCGGCCGTCATCTGAGTCGTGACCAGGGGCAATTGGGGCTGTAAAAAAAACCGGAGGAGTGATCCGAATTATTCAAGCGAATCAACATTGATGAATTTCTTATCGGGCTCCTCATGTGGACAAGAGCCGGGCGTGCTATCCGCTTCACGTTGTTGCCCGATATCGCTGCACTTTGGCGATGCTATTCGCTAAACTGACGTCACGTGGCCATTTGTACTTCAGCTCCCCAACTCTGATACGTGGAGAGATAATAGCCAACCTCGAAATCAGTCCATCCTATTCATATTATCACTCGATTAAATACCAAGACAGCATCTTCTCAGGCAATATGAGCTTCTCCTTGAATAACTTGCCAACATCCCACGTCTGATTTCCCACCTTGATCCCTCGGAATGGCTAGACAGTCTCCACAAGCACTCGCTTAATGTCGGCACTACAAGATTGGACCAAGAGGCGGAAGCTAATCCCGCTAGGTTAAGCGGTGAGCGGATCTTAACTCCGCCGACTTGATAAGATAAGGTCCAGGGTAGGAATGCTTGCACTTTCACGCTGATATATCACGACTGAGTGCCATGATGCGGTGAGGTAGATAGGACTCAAGTTTGTATGCAGATTTCAAGACGAACCGGGCGTGAAGTCAAGGAAAAAGGTAAGATTTGGTCTCTACAAGACGATTTGACAGAGTTTCTTGAGAGATCAGGCTTGAGTTTATAGAAGCATCGGTGTGGAGATGGACTGAAAGATTTAGAGGGTTAATCTAATACGAAAAACAATGCAAGTCGAATACGAGAGATATGATTCGTAACTTTGTCCTCGTAAACTTGCGAGTTTAGGACTCTTACAGGACAGAGGGGCATGTGCTCTTATACTCCATAAGAACTGCAGTTGGGTCCCACGCTGTTTCAAGTCCGCCTTTTCAACGCCGTCATCTGGCACCTACGCTGAATCGGCAGTCGAAACAACGTTTCATTCCTCGTCGCGTGATCACCGCCCCGAGTTTATGGAGGTGGTTGATGGATTCTCATCCCAGCGCTGCTCAAGAAGCGATTTTCCCGTCCAAGGCAAACTATCGAACCAAGCCAACCTAGAGTGAAGATCCCTAGGGCTGAAATTTGGTTGCCTGGAATCCTCATGTACGTCAGACAAAACAGGGCCGACTCGTTTATACTCCAATCTGGACAAAAGACAAGGATAATTGCAATGGGTGGGTCATTTGCGAGCCAAGTACCACGTGCCATTCGCAGATCACCCTAGAATAGCTCATGGATGAAGGACTTTGTAACATAGGCTTAATCTTGGTAATTGCCAAGGAGGGGTGACTATCGAGGGGCTGTGGGGAGAAACGAAAGATTATAGTCTCTTGATAGTTACGAGTTGACTATTACGGAAGGTCAATCAGGCTCATTGCCCAAAGTAGGATTCTTGGTGCGAGGTCATGCTTTACTAGGCATGTAACTATCATCACTGCCTGGTTTTCCTTGGCCCCCAGGGGTAAATTGAGTTTCGTTTGCTAGCAACACAGCCCCAAAGACTCGCGATAGCGTCAAGAACGGACCTTTAGGCCCAGTGGTGAAGCCCGAGCAAAAGGATCTGGCGGCGTCAAAGCTTCCAAACAGATGTCACGGCAGTTGCAGATGAACCCAGTAGACTACTGAGAGAGAAATTTATAAATAAGAGCCCAATCTCCTTCATGAACTGTCTCTGGGCACTCTCATCGCAAAGCATCTTCATCTCTCTTATATCTGCACCCTCTGCTTACGTCTAAGATCTATCATCTATCTACATCTCTCTCCCATATATTACAAAATCCAAAATGCGAGCCTCGTACGCCCTCTCATCTCTCATCGCTCTGTGCGGCAATGCCATGGCTGCACCCGCGGCCTCTGAGGAAGGTCTTGCAAAGAGAGACTTTCAGGGCGGGTGGTGCGGCATTCACGTCCACGGACACCACAAACTTGAGGAGTCTCTTCGTTCGGCCTGGATCAGAATTTACGATGGTCAAGGCTACCTTGTGTCTGACAGCAAGGAGCAGTTCCGTGACCAGGGCTCTGTTCAATTTCAGGTCCAGGACGGAGGCATGCCTCAGATGATGTACGCGACCGTCTTTCCCAGCGGCGACCCGGGGCAGGGAGATATTGTAAGTTTTTGATTCGAGCGTCGAAAGTCTCAAAAACCTGCATTTGCTAACTTATTGATAGGCCGAGTTCCGATATGGAGACCAGTCTTGGAAGAGTGGAGAGGCTAATACGGAGAAACGTGCAGGCGATCTTCTTGTTTGCAAGGTCGGACCGTGGGCTCTTCCCAGTGGTTTGTTGCCCAGCTTCGAGTCTATCGAGCTTGACTGTGGCTTCTCTTGCTAGATATCTATCTAAGAGTACATGGTAGACACTTAACAATCAATTAAACTGCGAGGTCTTTAATCGTGGTTGCAAACATCTTGCCCATCATTGCGTGCACCTCCTTCACAGGGTGGTACGAGTCAAAGAATAGGTGGCGATCGGGATCACTGCACAAGTGCCGTGGAACCTTTTCGCTCGCGTACACTCCTGTCAAGCAGGCGGTCGGTGGATTCACATATTTCTTTTCGATGTTGTACCTGGACGGCTGCGTCATTATGGAGTGAAATAGCGCCTCAATGTCGACAAAGGCGGTTTTGATGTAGGCTGAATAGCCCGCGACGATGGCTTTCAGCCCGACGGTAAGGTCGTTATCGAAGACTTTGACACTGGGGATATTGTAGTCAGAAGAGTTAAATGTAGCCGGAAACGTGGTCATGCCGTTATAGTTGGCCAGGACGATGTTTTTTGCACCTGTAGCAAAGTCAGTACGAGGCAGGCCGCAAGTTCACCCGCTAAGAGCTTACCGGCACGATATAACCGGTCGATATTGGCACGGATCAGGCTGGTGACCTGCGTAGCAGTGATGCTTGTGTTAAAGAGGATGTCGTTGGCGCCGATCCAATGCACAAAGACATCGCCAGGCTGAGGCGTATCCCACGACAAGAATGAGGCGACCTGGTCTGCAGCAGACGGCACGGGGATAGTCGAAGCAGCTCCTGTGCCGCCGGCGACAAAAGCATTGTTTGTTGTTGCCCCGCCGGTGGCAAGGTCGATGAGTTTGAGCTTGAGTGCTTGCGCGGTGAGGTCGGCCCATTTTGGCCCGTTGCTGTGACACGAGTTAGAATAGGCATTGTCAGTCTAAGACGGGTGGACTCACGAGAAAGAATGTCCATAATAGGCTGGGTCTGATGGCCAGGTCCCATTGCTTGCTACCCAGGAGCCATTGCCGTTATCGCTGAAGCTGTCGCCAAACACAATCAACCGAGAGAATCTTGTGGCTTGGCGACCTACAGCTGGAAGCGCGCACGCTAGCGAGATCCTGGAAACGCAGGCGAGGAATGTGCCCAATTTCATCGTTTGCTTGACTATTCGGTTACAGAGGAGGAATCTAGCTGAACGAGTAGGTGACAAGTTTGAGTCTTGGCATCACCAGAGCAACCCCCCGGGCTGCCGAACTTTATATGTGTCCACGATGCGCTTCCTCCGTGACGTCAAAGAAGCTTTGCGCTTCGCCCGAAACGCCTCGTTCCTAGTACTAGCGCTGACGATATCTCGCTAAGAATAGAGCCAAGGCTTGATCAAGTAAAATCTTTTCCAAGAAATAGCTGATCTCTGAGATTTGAACAAGTCGGAGACTTTTTTTTTGCTGAATCAGCAGCCAGAAACCCAAACCGCCGCCCGGAATTCCTGGTCGATCGCCGTTGACCGGAGATTGCATGCATTCCACGGGTGCTGTAGGCTTGCTGCAGTGACCTACAGCGCACCGTGGATTGACGGGGACTAATACCTGCACCGGCCCCCTAATTGCGCTGAAGGCACTGATTGCGCTAAAGCAGGCTCTAAATGATGCTCGTTGAACTGACTGGGTAGCTGTGGCTAAGTGTGGCTATGGTGGCTAGATTTCAAGCTGGCGTCTGATTGGCTATATCTGACTCTTTCTGCAAGCTTAGTAATCAGATTCTTTTTTGTACCGGCCTCGGAGCAGGTATTAATCCCCACAATCAAACGAAACGACTAAAGCTTGGACCCGCGTTGTGCAGCACACGGCTCCCATGTCGACATTACCTATCATGACAGGATATCCGCAATGATATGCAGGAAAGAGTATTTTCGTACGGTTTAATATGTATTCCTGCATAATCTCGTAAAAGTGCCATGTGTCCGTATTGAGAGAGTTTGCGTGGAGATGGCCATGCGCTGTTTGCTGTTATCGAAGACGGGGCTTGCCGGGCTCATGATTCGTATGTGGTTTTGCTCCGAAAGGGCATTGCACCCTTACAACACTTCGATGCTACTGCAAAGCAAACAGCCGCTTGACGAATTTTTCCACTTTTTGGACTACCTGAGATAGGATATAACGCCGAAGGCTGTGCAACAACGCAACTAACAACTTGGACGGAACACAACATGAAAGACGATAGGCTTATTGCCTACTCGGGTATCAACGTTCTAGGACCTTCTGTTCGCTATACAGTACAGATAGAAACAAAGGCATAGCCTGTGGAATGATTTACGTCACGAGGCTTATCGCATCCCCAACAATCACCATTCAAATGGTGCGGGAGTTGGTGCTAGCACGTGGGAGGCCGACCTGGCGGTCAACTCGCAATCTTCTCCCTGTTTGCCTGCTGCAATACAGGCAGAAAACTGAGACCGTAGTGGATTGCTTCTGTAGTTTTTAGGCACTTGATTTGCTCAAACCTCAGGCTCCCAGGTACGGTTTGCCTGAAAAGTTAGGTATGCATTGCTGTGCGGTTACCCGACTTGCAGAATAGGCGGATTAGTACTCAACACACCAGCCTTGACCTGGGAAATTTCCTCCCTTTCTCTCTACCCATCTCGACTTTTATCTCCTAGATCTCTTTTTTATCGCGATTCACGACAACCCTTCCCACACCTACCACTCCATCCATACCCCCTTCGCTGCGATGGCTCACATACGTGATATCATGAAAGAGGTCACTAAGGAGAGATTTGAGTACCTCTTTCATCACGTATTCTTGCCGCCAAAGCTGCGAGGAAATGACGACAGCTCAGAGCCGAATGAAGCCTTCCTTATCGATTTTATGACACACTCTTTGGAGAAGTTTCTTTCCAAGGCGTCCTCGGAGCATCATGTCTCTATCAAAGCGTGCATCGGCATGATGAGAGGCATGCGAAACTCTCGCGGCACTTACGGCCATCTAACAGAAGCTGGTGTTGAAGATATGTTATGGAAGCTCTCACTAAACGGTATGATTGACGCAGACCCTTTCCTAAACCCGCCGCTAATGATACCCTGGTGATCTGTAGCGCCTGTTGCTCTGCTTCACATTGCTGCACAGAATGCGGGACTTCTCATCTGCAGAACGAACTCTTCGGTCCGCTTCGAAACATTCGAGCTATCTCCGACTAACGAATCCGCCATGGCCACACGTGGTCGTCTCATCCGCCAATTTCCGGCGACAGCGACAGAACTGCCCCTCAACGACTTCAACGATAGCGGCTTCCAGTCTTCGTTGACCCAAACCCTTGTCCAAATGAGTCACCAGGTGGTGTCGGACATGAAGAAAAAGACCAAGAAAGCTCAACAGCTGCATGACGAGGACAGGGATACAACCCACCCACGCATCGTCACGGAGCTTCTGGTCAGCATTCTACAAGGCATCGGCAAACAAGTCCCCGTCGCTGGCATTTGTAAGAATACACGCGAAGAAGTCATCTGGAGCAAGAGCAAGCTCCCTTGGAGGCGGTCTCCGCTTTGGCTTCTCATCCGTGTTGGCCTGCATCTTACTTTGAGCCGCCTGGCCACCGGTCCTGAGGATGTGTACAAATCCTTCATGGTATTTCTTATGGCCCAAGCACTTGACATTGCGAACCGGCGCCCTACACCTAGCGACATTGTTCACACAATGATGACCAAGGTCTCTGGACGACTGTGCAAACTCGAAAACCCAGTCGAGGGAGGATGGCTAGGAGAAATCCAAAAGAACGTGGCAACAGCTTCCAAATGTCTAGCCCTGAGATGGAAACAAATCTGCGAAGCGTCAACAAAACCACTTGATCTGGAAGGCATATGTGAGCTCGATATGAAAGACAACACATACTTTTCCCTTCCAGCCGCAGACGAATTCCTCGCTTCGATACCCCGACGAGATAGGGAAAGCCAGGTTTCAAACTTTAGCCCGACAGCACACGTCTCGACCTTTGACGCAGACTTTCTTCCATCAGTGATCGCAGGCGTCAACAAAGAGTTCCTGTCCTTCCGCCTTGCTATGGTTGAATCCTGGGTGGAGGCTCACCTTTATCCATGGCTCAATCAGCACATCCAAGCGAAGACCACGTGTCAACAACTGAAATCGTTGCTTCAGAGCTACCATTCCGAAGCTTCAAGTCGGTACGCCAGCCGCCCAGAGGGCGCATCACGAATGCTTCTCGTGGTTGGAGAGCTTTGGGTTGCAATCGACAAAGCAGCCGTTCACGCCATTCCTATGCTGAAGCTCTTCGACCCCGAGGTACCAACCGAGGTGTGGCAAGCACTGTTGGTCGCGTCGGCAGAAGATATGGCGAGACTGCATTGCGTTGAGACCTACATCTTGGAGCGGAGAAGAATTGCCAAGGGAGAACCGAGGCCTTCTGTTTTTCGTTCGTATGGCGAGGCAGGGTCTTTCCCGGTACAGCACTTTGCCGAATCCCCCGAACATCAAGTGTTGAAACATCAGATCGAAAAAGATGCCACAGAGGAGAGACAGGCAAAGATTGCCGAGTTTCACCGACTCAAGGAAGAGTACCGCGACCTCATGGCCAGGTACGAGGACAGTGTGTGTGGAGAGGTTTCCGTGGTCGAAGAAGGTATTACATATAAGACGCACGACGACAACGGATGCCTCCGCTGCTCCCTTCTAAAACGAGCAACAGCTTTGAAGATTGATGTCCATGAGTGGCCGTTGCCCAAGGATCGTCTGGAAGCACAGGCTACTGTTTTTGAGCTCCATGTTCCCCCTGTGTTTGCTGAGTGGCGAGATGTCACCCTCTACCTCATCAACAACGTCCTCAAGTGCAAGCCTTCATCGATAGCTTGTCCAAATACCCGTTATCCTCTGCGAGGCTATCGTGCTCTTGCTCCCTACTTCAAGTCGGGCCACCATCACCGGATCCATCTCCTCTCAGACACGAAACCCAACGTTATTGCTCATTACCGTGAGAAACAGATCGCCCATACCACCGAATCTGAAGTGTGTGTCAACAATGGTCTCCAGTTTCGGTACTTTGACGGCCCCAGCGGTGCTTTTCTTTCAGTATACAGCCCGTCTTTCGATCTATCGGATCGCTGTACGTTCCCGCTGCCCCAGCGTGCAGAACACTTGAGGCGTTTCCTCCTACGCACGTGGTCTCGCCCGAATGGCCAAGATCCCAATGAGGTCATAGCCAGCCAGTGCGACTGCCCAGACCACATGCCACTGGGCGAATACAAAACTCTAGCTGTCTTACCATTTGGATACCGGATACAGTGGATCAGCGTCCTCACACAGCTCTCTATGCCTGCTATCGATTTCAACAAGGCCGAGACAGCCACCATTCTACTTCAAATGAGCCTACAGGCCGGGCCATATTCTCCTTCCCAGATTACACGATGCACACATACGCGGTTATCTGACCCATGGTTTGGAAGCCGGATGCTCCGGGCCCTTACCGAATGCGTGTCTCGAGTCTGCGAGAACTGGGAGTCTCACACTGCTCTGTGCTCTTTCACCTTCCTGGCATCTCGTCTGCTATCACTGGCAGCTGAGAATCTGCGTCAGCCGCTGCTCGACCTCCTTGGCAAATGTCGTGAAATCTCATATCGATGGCTGATGAGGTTGGGTGAAAAAGCCCAAGAGACTACCGATGATGCCCAGAGGAGTGAGTTTTGTGAGACGGCTCTCAAAGTTGCTCTGATCTGTGTCGATACGTTCAACGTGGATGGGAAATTCCTGGCCGAGATCTTGTTAGATCCACACCAAGCGTCGATTCTCGTTGAAACTTCCATTATCATCTACAACAATTCCAACTTGGAGAATGACCCACCAGACCACCTTCAAGCCGCCATGCTCGATAGATGCAAACACACCCTTCATCGGGCTCGATCAGTCTTGGTTCAAGAGATTACTGAGAACGGAAACTCTTGTCTTAGTCTTGCCATTGAACGACGTTGGCCTGCGTTCACCCCCAGCTCAACGTGGTGTCTTTCTCCTTCGACATGCTACTGGTTTGAGACAATCTCCTCGGGGCTAAAGGTCCACCTCAGCATCCTCACCGGCGAGCTTTTAGTCAATGGCCTTCCCTTGTCACGTCTGCCCGGTGACTATGAACAACATCGCGATTACAAGAGACTTTTTGGGTCGTTGGTGTTAGAAGTCATGCCGAGCCCCTTACCAGGGATGCGTTTCTGCGCCACGAAGCAGCTTCATGGTCATGCTATACATTTTGGAATACAGCATACTTCTGAGAGTAGTTCTAGCAAGGACCTCCTCATGCGCCTTTTCCAGGATGGGTCGACTCTGGATCTTGTTCCTTCACGGACGTTTAGTGAGCTACTACCGTACTCCTTCGTCAACGATTATGTCCACTGGTACCATGGTGATTCTGGCAGCATCGAGTTCCGCCCAGTAGGCAATCCCTGGGAACCAAACCTAGACAACTGGACCCTTTCGCAAAGTGGTGCAAGCTGGAGACTCTCTCAGCGCGAGAAGACTTTTCTCCTAGCGCCGTCCAGTATTCTGGCTAAGCGTCTCTCAAATGTACTTTCTCCGCTCGAAGCTCCACTGAGCCTTCACATGCTATACAGCATTGAAGACGGTGCCCTCGAGATACAGGTTCCGGGGTTGCAGCTCGAATTCCTACTGAAGTCCGGAGAATCAACAATCAAGTCCAGGCAGTTCCGGAACATGCAAATTGATGCGAACCAGTCTATTGGGACACTTGTGGGATTTTCAAGCAAACTTGTTCTCCGGGGTATCCAGGATCCGCAAGCCAGGTTGCTGCTCATTCCCGAAGGAGAGGTTCGATATCGGAAGTCGACGAACGACCTCCCTATTTCTCATGCTAATGTGACTGTCACTCATGGTACGGCTAACAGAGTGCAAGCCTACCAGATTGACAGTCTGCTCTGTCGACTTGTCGCCAATGGCAAACTCGAGAGTAAACTATTCCTTGCCTACATCCATGCCCTCACCTCCTTTTGTCTTCCTGACCCTTTCCTGAAGCGGACGGGGACCGAAGAAGCCCTGAGTATTCTGGGTTCCGCATCCGTTCGTGCGCCCTGCGCCCTGAGCCAGGTTGCCAACGACAGGCTGGGCCTCATCGCTAGTCTCACCCCGGGTCGCTCCTTTTACCCTGCGAACAAGCAAGTGATGCAGCATATCGACTGGTCCTCCGAGTTGAGTTTCCTCAGCCAAGATGACCGATTCTACAAGATCGTTCATGAGGCTCTTCAGAGATCTCTTGAAATCGATTTTCTCTACCCCAAGAACAACGTTGATCCAGCTGAGCCAGCTCATGCTACTATGCAATTGGTCGAGCGGGCAATCCTTCGAGCTTCTCGTCAACAAGTGTCCGGGTTTGGAGCCGAGGAGTTTTCTACCCAGCATGATGTGATGTATACCTCAAGGGACCGTGGACAACAGTCGGAACACGCGGTTCGTGCCCGGGAAGCGGCCTTCCGGGTTTACAACGACCACCAGTCTCTCTTGACACCCATTGCGCCAGGACTTGTCGCCCACTTGTATGACCTCCTCAGTGGTAAGAAATTGCATCCCGAAAGAGCGTCGCCTCCAAAGAGCAATATGAACTACAACTCGAGATGGCTCGAGAGCCCCAGGGAGTTCCTCACATCTTACTGGTGTCAGCTACACTTCGCTTTCAGGACGAACCCGCATTGGATCGACAAGTTTAAGTTGATGAGCTGGATAGCGACGGTATCATACTCCACTCATTATGATCCTCAAGTCACGCAGGCTCTATTGATGCTGGCTCTCTCCCGATCCGTCGCTGCTGCTCCTCTTGCCGCTCGTACCTTGGTTGACCTTTCAGCGGGCTACGACCTTCGAATGTCCGAACTTGAAATATCGGCAAAGAAAGCAGCTTACCCATTTGGCCAGTCCCCGGAAGCCCATCTACCGCCTCTGCCGCACGAAGCCGGCCACGCCACGTTAAACCGACGCAAACAGAACTTCGGCACCAAGAAACGCCAGGCTATCAATTCATTTCGCGACCAACTCGTTAAACAGTGGCCTTGCATGACCCCGACCAGTCCACAGGGAAATCTTGTCAATACCTACATCAATGTTTCAACAGCAATGACCTCGATAGCTCCGAGGTGGGCTATGTGGCATCGGAATTTGCAGTTCAAGCAATATCTCGAGGAAGTGGTTTCTCGTCTAAGCGAGATACCCGTTAAACCTCTCGCTTTCGACAATTGCTCTTCTGGGTCAGAGTTTAAACCTACAGGTGGTTTACAGGGATTCGTGTCTGTCGATAGTCTGTTCGGCCAGAGCCCTTTAACTTGCGCGCCAGTCCCTACTAAGGCACCGGACGGCTTGCTCCAGGCAACGACTACAAGCGCAGACACAAGCAAGAAGTTGACTGATGTGCTCGATTTCCTAGACTCTAAAGCAAGACTACCCCACGAGCATCGCTATCTACGGGAACTCCAAGAGAGCCTTGTGAGCTTGAAGGGTCACACTGAATCTGAGTTGAACCAAGACCAGGTGTCTACGCACGGCACTCTTTTCCATCAACACCTGAAGCGATGCGAGGGGCGCGCGAAGTCTATATACGACTCGTTATCAGATGCTGCCAGGCTATCTCCCCAGCAGAGGCCCCAAGTCTCAAGCGACTTGACTGACAGAACAAACTCCATTCTTTCAGACGCTGGTTTCTTTCCCAGAGTTTCACCCCTTCTTTTTCTACAGCAACTCAGAAACTCGCGATGGTCACGCCTCCCGGGACCATGGAAGAAGGCCATCGTTGAATACGGGCTTGCCATCACCGCTCTTCAACAGGCCAAGCGCCTCATACGGCTCCAAAATAGTCCCGTGGATCTCCTTCGGGAGCTCGAAAACACTGGCCACCAGGGGTGGGACCCTCACGACAATCCGGAGTGGCTTCTGCTGGAATGTGAAAGCGAGATCATGATCCGGGGAGTGCAGCAGCAGATTGCTCAACATATGATCGAGCCTCCGGACGGCCGCAATGCTGTTATGCAACTCAACATGGGAGAAGGCAAATCCTCTGTCATCGTCCCTATCGTTGCCTCAGCGCTTGGAGACGGGTCTAAGCTGGTCCGAGTCATTGTGGCTAAGCCACAGGCGAAGCAGATGCATCAGATGCTGGCATCGAAGCTGGCCGGCCTGCTTGATCGCCCCGTCTATCTGATGCCATTTTCGAGAGACATTCGAATGGACACACACCGAGCTGATGTGATCACCCGATTGACGAACAAATGCATGAAGGAGGGCGGTGTCTTGATGGTGCAGCCAGAACACCTTTTATCATTCCAGCTCATGGAGTTGGAATGCCAACTCAGCGGGGACACCCAAACTGCGGCCAAAATGATGGCTAGCCGGCGCTTCTTCGACAAGACCTCAAGAGATGTCGTGGACGAGAGCGATGAGAACTTCAGTGTCAAGTTTGAATTGATCTACACGCTTGGACAACAGCGACCGATTGAACATAGCCCAGACCGCTGGATCGTCATTCAAAAAGTCTTGGAATTGGTTGCAAAGTTCTGCGCTGAAGTAAAGAATGAGTTTTCTCAGTCCATTGAGTTCGACGACCGACATGCGGAACGGTTTCCAAGGATCCGCATTCTACGACCGGATGCCGAGGAAGCTATACTCAACCGCATCGCTGACTCCGTCTGTGAAACCGGAATGATCGGGTTTCCAATTGCAGGTCAGCCTCCAAGGATGCGAGATGCAGTTCGACGCTACATTACCCAGTGCGAACTGTCACCTGAGGAGATTGAGAGTGTCGAGCAAAGTCTGTTCTGGAGCGACATGACCCTCAACCATATCCTTCTCCTCCGAGGTCTCCTATCTGGGGGAATTCTTGCATTTGCCCTTGGTCAGAAGCGATGGAGAGTAAATTACGGCACAGATCCGAACAGAGAGACAAAGACGAAACTCGCCGTTCCTTTTCGAGCCAAAGATAACCCAACGCCTCGGTCCGAGTTTAGTCACCCTGACGTTGTGATTGTGCTCACCTGTCTGAGTTACTACTACGGTGGCCTCGAGGACGAGGCTCTCTTTGCTGCCCTTAGTCTGCTCACCAGGTCGGACAATGCCAATATGGAATACCAGGCTTGGGTGAAGACTGCTCCAACCCTACCACTGGCCTTCCAACAGCTTGAGGGGATCAATCTTCGAGACCGCGTTCAATGCATATCGGAAGTATTCCCGCATCTTCGATATTCCAAGGCAGCCATTGACTACTACCTATGCCGAATGGTGTTTGCGAAGGAGTCCAAGGAGTTCCCCCACAAACTCTCCGCATCAGGTTGGGATTTGGGCAAGAGAAAAGGCAACCCGACGACTGGATTCAGCGGAACAAATGATTCTAGGTACCTTCTTCCAATGGACGTCAGGCAACTGGACCTTGTTGAGCAGAAGCACACCAATGCATTGGTGCTCGAGTACCTCCTACGTCCGGAGAACGGCATTGCCCTGATGCCACACGAGATGAATCGATCGACTTTTGATAGCCAGGCACTTCTTCAACTGGTATCCAACATGAGTGCCAATACCCGCGTGATTCTCGATGTTGGAGCTCAAGTCATCGATCTCACTAACCTGGAGTTTGCAAGAGAATGGCTTCGTTGCTATAAAGATGACGAAAACACACAGGCGGTAGTCTGCTTTAGCGATCTTGACGAGCTCATTGTGCTTGATAGATATGGGAAGGTCGAGGAGCTTCAGACGTCTCCGTTTGCTGATCAGTTGGACCAATGCCTCGTGTTTCTCGATGAAGCCCACACCCGAGGCACAGACCTCAAGCTTCCCGCCGACTACCGAGCTGTGGTAACTTTGGGTGCAGGTTTGACCAAGGACAGATTGGTTCAAGGTATGTATTGTCTCTAGGGGTCGTGAGGGTTATCTACTAACATTCTACAAAGCATGCATGCGGATGCGCAAGCTTGGAAAAGGCCAGACTGTGGTGTTTTGCATTCCACCCGAGATTGAACGTAAAATTCTCCAACAACGGGGCAGCGGACATCTGGCGTCTGCGGAAATCACCATATCCGATGTCCTCTGCTGGGTGATTACCGAAACCTGCGTTGATCTGCGCCGAGCAATGCCGCTGTGGCTCAACCAAGGCCTCCGTTTCTGCGATCAACAGAGTAAGTGGAATAGAGTCACAAATTCTCATGATCAAGGTAGAATGGAATGGGCTCAGCAGTTCATGGAAGCCGAGGCACAGAGTCTTGACCAACGATATCGACCACGCAAGGCCCGCTCAATCATGCCATCCCTTTTCGACAA
The DNA here is from genome assembly GCA_013623625.1 of Fusarium setosum. Taxonomy (NCBI): domain Eukaryota; kingdom Fungi; phylum Ascomycota; class Sordariomycetes; order Hypocreales; family Nectriaceae; genus Fusarium; species Fusarium setosum. Next base: position 41,301 of record JABFFE010000110.1, on the reverse strand, counting down.
TGTTGAACCTCACCTTCGGGATGAATTCCAGCGTCGTAGTGAGGAGTTTGGTTTGACTGAGCTGCGCACTACTTCACTCCAAGAGGAACAGGAGCGGGAACTTTCACCTGAAACCCAGCAAGAACGACAAGTTGAGAAGCCACCACGAGTGAAACCGGAAACCCACTCGATCCATCCAAGTCTACGAAGGTTCATCACGGATGGCCACTTCCCCGGAGAATGCGGTGCCTTCAAGCCAGCGTTCAAGGCTCTGAGTGATACCTCTGCAGCCAGCCACTTCGATGTAACCGAGTTCCCGTGCCATATCTGGGTCACAAACGATTTTTCTAGAACTGTGAAGGCAGTTTTTGGATCCAACAACTATTCCGACTCGTTCCAACGGCCTGTCCAATGGATCTTGACAGGCAAGACCGAGAGAGGTGGCGTATGCCTCGTTATCATCAGTCCGTATGAGGCCCAAGAGCTTCTTACATCAATCGAGGCTTCCCAGCATGTCACACTGCATACATACGCTCCTAGGATCAACCTTGGGTTTCAGCCGCTCGACCACCTGAAGCTATACACTGTGCCCCAGAGGACCGGCAGCCCCAACTTGCCAGATGATACAATCATCCACCTGAACCTCTTTGCTGGGCAACTCTACCTGTCATCTTTTGATGACTACGTTGCCGTGTGTGACGCACTCGGCCTGGCTTGGGGGCCAGTAGACGACTCTGTCACTCTTGGACCGGATGGGTTCATTCCTCCCGGGACTACAGCAAGCAAAACTGTCAACAAATCAGGATTCTCAAAGAGTCCCGTGAGGTTCTTGAAGGTTCTCATGGTGAAGATACGACAGGAGTGTGAGCTCATCGAGAAAACACATGTGGGCAAGATTATGGAAGGTATTCGTCTGGTAGAAGATGAGTTTGGAGGACAGGATGAGAATTAGAGGTCAGAGTACGAAGTGGTGATTTTTTCCCCTTGCTGTTGGTTCTGGGCTTTGTAGGGTAACAAGTTGGTCGGTAGAGTAAACGACATTTAACGAGAGGCGCTCAACGCCACAGGAACTTTGATGATGTTGGGTACTGCCGAGCTCCTTACAGGACACAACTTTATCAAATGAACTGTTTCTGTATAACTGCAAACGAGCTGACCCGTTTCAAAAGTCTACATATCTCAGAAAGTAAATCGTCGTCAGCTGGGCCTTGATGGCGGGATGACGTTCAAGTCCTTTCGCAAGCACAGGCAAGTTGGAAAATATGATCACGGCCAAGGTGCGCTTATGGTCGTATCTTGGTCCGTTGGAGTCTCGTGGAGATCCTCTCACCTCAAGCTGAGGTTCGCAGGCATGGCCGAGGTTGTGTGCTCTTGTTCATGTATCTTATATACAACTGTGAACTAGCCATGAGAGAACTCCTGCGGGCTGGACAAAGCATATATCCTAGAGACAACCATAAAGCTACCCCCATTAGCTACAGTAATATGAGCCTCTTGCAAGAGCCACTAACCCTTGATCCTTGGTATAATACCAACTCCATGGTCTTGACGTTTTTAGTGCTTAGCTGTTCTCCCATCCCAACACCCGTTGTCTTGCCCAGTCGTCAGCAGCAGCCGAGTGTTCCTGCTCAGCCACCACCGTGACCTGAGTTTGTTTCAAGATATGCTTCTGGCTGTCTCCATCGTCGTCGCTCCGGCGTGGTCTGTCCTTCTGGTAAACGGCCTGTGTCACAGTCGGCGAAGGGAAAGTATTCATCTTGACGCTGTCTTGATGCTGGTGTCGTCGGCGAGACGGGTGCGAGTGCGAGTTGAGTTGGCCCGAAGGATAGTCGGAGTGGCTGCCGCTGGCATAGGTGCTGCGGAAAATGGAGAGGTTGAGGAGAGGGCGCAAGGAGGGCATCGAACCAGCGACTATTCCAATGCCTTCTTCTAGGATGGACCACAGGCCAATCGCTCCTGTGCCGAACATGAATTCTTTCGGGTTGTCGTATAGCGTAAGGTAGCGTAGTCGAACGATGGTCGCACAGCTTGCACTAAGCAATTTGTCAGTATGATGATCCACTGGGACGCAGAGGAATTGCTAACAAGGCGGCAAGACCAAGAACGAGAATGACGGAGAACTTGACTCGAGGTTTCATTTGAACGTTCCACAGCAAAACTCCCGGGAGGATAGCCAGCGTCCAGTCGGTGACGATGCCAACGGCCGAGAAGAAGAAGCTCACGCTGCTGTTGAGCTGGAGGTTACAGGTGCCCGTCGTAGTCTCGCCCCAGAGTGTTGTGATCGGGTGGCAGATATTCGCGATGGTGACGATGAAGATGATGCTCGAGACGGTAGACAGGATGATGACGCCCCAGATGGTCCAGACGAATCGTCGACGCGCATCGGCAATACGGAGGAGGGTCATGCAGATGCTGGACTTGATAGGTACCGTACACGACGAATAGAAAAACTCGGCGATGAAGAAGAGCTTCGGTCCCAGGTGGTTAATTCAACAATGCCATGAACTCAGGAGGTGGGTTAACTACCTTGGTCCCCGTCATAATATCCTGAGCGTTGCCGATATCCTTTGACAGCTGACCCAAGCCATGGAAACAACATACAATAACCAGAGACGCTGTCACCGAGTAGAGAAGCTATAGGAGTCGTTATGTTAGTGGCTGCCATCTGGGGTCGAGGGGGAAGTCGGTGGCGCATACCAGACCTGCGCACATGAGCCAGTCATCCATGCCAAGAAGATTTTTCCATTTTCGCACTCCGATACGTGCAATAACAGTCACCCAAGACAGCGACATCATCACAATCGAGACATAGAGGGCCGCAACGCCGGTGCCAGCTACTTTGACCATGGTGGCTGCGAGTCGGGCTGGCGTTGGCCCAAACTGTAAACGTCCACGAACTGAAGATTGAGTAGGCAGATGCGTTCCTGCATGTGCGCGTTGGCCGAGTGCGTTGGTTCATAAGAGATTTGTCGGAGATAAAAACTCGTGTAAACGGCCAGTGACAGCGTTGCGGCCCCATAGGGCTCGCCATTGACCTGCATGGTTCCTGTCGAACCACTGCGTCGTTGTCCTGCGTCTCCTGTCCAGATCCTTCAGATTTGAAGGCTGTCAACGGTCTCGGCTAGTATTCGTGAAACGTTTGAAACTGGGTCCTGCCAAGGGTTCTCCCACATGGTGCCACTTTGCCGGCACCCATGTTGCCGGGTCTGCCAAGACCCTGACTGAGTGGACAAATTCCGCACTTGAATACAATGACAAATAATTGAACGGAAAGAAGGCTACGAGGAAGTCGAAGACTGAGCCTGTTGACTGTAACTCGAGTTCACTAAGCTGAACGTAACATGGCAGGGTCGAAATCGTTATGTCTAGAAAAGAGAGTGGCAGTTACTAATTGTCATGTTTATCGAGACAAAGGCCAACTACCGAAGATATCGGCTGTCTGCGGAACATCCCGTTCACGCATGGCACAATATTTAACGAAAATTAAATGCTAGTGGGCCAATGGTCCCCAACATACGACATAGGTCCAGGGGCAGAGGGGGAGCACCTTGGTAGACTTCTGGTTTAGGCAAGGTTAAGCAACGGTTTTACGACAAACTTGAACAGGGATACGCCACGTGGGCGAGCGATACCACCCTGGAAAGCCGTTGAAACTCGAGCAAAGCCATATCTGTGAGGAAAAGTCAGTTGTTTTCAGCCCCTAATCTTTCGAGCCGTTGAGAATTTTGACACAGTTCCCGGGACAAGGCACATAATTCCCATCCCTATCCTTGTTCGAGCAACCGTGCTTCAAAGTGGACGACGTTCTTGGTGGATGTGGCATGCCGACGCCGTTTCGACTGCAACGTCGCTTAGTGGGCAAGGCCTAGGGATCCTTACACTGAGAGGAGACTGTGAGGGGCTATTAATACGACGTCGAAGATTCTTTACCGCTTCCTGGTTTGTTCCGCAAGCTTTCATTCGCATCGCATCCTCAAACACCATGGCCGAATTTGTTATTGAAGACAAGGATCTGACCAGCCTTAAGGGCAAGGTGGTCATCGTTACCGGTATGTGAATACGCGGTTGCATGAACTGTTCAAACTCAATCTAACTTGGCCGTGTAGGAGGTTCTTCGGGTATCGGTCTGGCAACCGTCGACACGCTCCTCGCTCAAGGAGCTTCTGTCGTGAACGGTGACCTCCAGGCCCCAGCTCAGAAGCCTAAGAGTTCATACACATATGTCAAGACAAACGTTGCCGTCTGGGCTGACCTGGTCGCCCTCTTTAAGAAGGCAAAAGAAGTTTATGGCCGTATTGACCATGTGTTTGCCAATGCTGGCGTCGGCCCTCGCGCAAACTATCTGTCTACTGAGGTAGACGAGAATGGCGACCTTAAGGAGCCTTCCTTTTTGCTCTTAGATGTTAGCCTGAGGGGTGTGATCAACACGGCCACACTCGCGGTTTACTACCTACGACAGCAGCCCGAGGGTGGCAGCATTGTTATCAACGGCTCTTCGACTGGTATCCAGCGTCTTCGCGCGGTTGACTACGGTGAGTGCCCTGTCTCTTGGCTCAATGCTTAATCGACTAACATGCTGCAGCTACCGCCAAGGCTGGAGTTATTGGTCTTGGTCGAGGTCTCATTCCTCTCCTCGACGCAGCCAAGCTGCCCATCCGCGTAAACACCCTGGCGCCCAGCTGGGCTGATAGCAGCGTGCTTCCCAACCTGAAGGGCCTCATGGACAAGATCGGCGTTGCATTGCAACCCGCTTCGGCTGTGGCTCGCGCTGCGGCTCTCCTTATGGCCGATGAGTCTCGGAATGGTCACTTGATCCACGTACAGCTTGGAAAGTACAAGGAAATTGACGAGGCTGTACTCCTTCCCGCGTTTGAGTCGATCAAGGGTCCTGATTATCCTTCCGAGGACGAGGTTCTCCGACTTCTGCAAGCACTGTAGCCCTAGCAAGTGGAGTAGATATTCTTTGAGATCGGCATCTTCAAGCCCTGCTTGAGGATTAAGGCGAAAACAAAGCAGCCAGATAGCCTTTATAACTATATAAATACATATGAAATAAATACGCGTAAATCATACCAGACCTAATTACCTACAAGTCGATGACAAACAGTTGTACGACATACCCAACTCAAGATGTGACCCAAATGCCATGCGTGCTTACCGAAATGTCGCTTAAGTTTCGCCCTTGAATGCTACGTAACTCGGAAATGAAGCGTGAATTGGGTGCTTAGGTGAGCTCACATCCGTAGCTACGCCAATAAGATCCCTCCCATATTCCCACTGCATCAGCTGACTTCATGCCATTCCGTCTTTCCAGTGTGGAAGTGCCGATATTAGTGTCAACCCTCTGTATATGGAGCTTGGAATGCCGATCTGACAGCTCGATCGCACGTCTTGGCGTAAGCAGGCTGAGGGATCCCTGCCTATAAAGCACAAGCCGGCATTCATAAGCTCTTATCTCGAACTGATATAGACGAAGTAACCAATTACTGACCAGCATGGTTCATGTGGGAGACATGGCAAGATCCAGCCCTTGCCATGAAACCTAGGCAATACACCGCCTCTAAGTCAATAGCGCCAAGCCTCAGAGAATGAAACATGACCGCGCCAGAGGTTTTGTATCAGTGTATTTTTCAAGAACATGACTAAGAAATGTATCTGGCAGTCGTTTTCAGGGTACATAGATAACGAAGCTCGTGTCTATGATCCTGTGCATATGGACTTGGCCGAAGTCAGGGAGCAGATACCCCTTAAGGTACCAGCGACGGCACCTTGGAAAGTACCATCACCTCGTACGCCAACTTCCGCGGACCCTCTATTAGGTGTTTACATAGACAGAAATGGCCACGAGAAAGATAACCTTACAGGGAAATTGAACTCGGAAAAAGGACCGTCATTTTATGCGTCCTAACATGTTCATATGACTTGCTCTAGGAGCAATTTACTCTTCTGGTACGGTCCCCTTGATAGAACCCCTCGAGACGGCCATGCATCTATGTCTCCCCGGAGTAAGTCAGAAAGCCTCCATATGAATTCCATGTTTTGTTACTCTAATCTCCTCCTATCTTCAAACTTGAAGACGGAATTACATGGGCACAAATGGAAGAATAATGCTGCTCGGATATTCCCCTCCAAAAAAGATGTTGTGCTGTCCTTTGTTGCGCTCTCCCTCTGGCCTTGGATCATGGTAAGCTGTGTACTCTGCGATGCTCGGAAAGAAGCCGCCAATCTGATGATCTAGTTAGTCATATGGCTATAGATGCATAGAATTTTCACAAGTTTAGCTTGGCCTACCTGAACACTCAGAGTCTCTCCGGCGTCGAAATCCATGCCCATCGACCAGATACCGATTTCCAGCTTGGCAATGTCTCCGGGCTTTATCTTCTCTTCTCGGTCGTGAGGGTGGAAAGGAAACTGAGGGTGGAGACTCTTGCTCGCGATGTAGTTCCGATGCGAGGCCCGGAGCTGTCCTGTAGGACCCAAGAACAGTGTAGTGCTTGTTCGTTGCTCTGGCTTGATGTCGTCGATTCGATCGACTGGGGCTGCATGCCGCGGGAAGTTCATGTGCACCAAAAGCTTTCCGTCCTTATCCTTCTTTCGAATGATGACGTACACGCACATGTCATCGTGGTCCTTGCAGGACATGTAAAGGATAGCCTTTGGCAGGCCAATCAGTCGCGAACGCTGCGAGAAGGTGTAGTTGAATTCTGCAACGCTGCCTTGTTTCTCTGAGTCGTACGAGACAAATCCAGTCTTGTCCAGGTGAGAGTCCCGCAGAGAGCTGCTATCGAGGAACAGCTCACGATATTCAGTTGCGGGAATAGGGAAGTCTGGGTAAGTGAGGTTTTCGACAGGGTCTCGATCTCCAAATTTCAGTGAAGTCCAACGGACTTGGGGAGTGTCCACCTCCCAGCCATTCTCGGTGCCGACGAGATATCGATCAAAGAACCGGTGGAGCTCAGCGTCGAGCTCCTTGTTGCAGTAGAGCTCGAACCACTCCTGATACCCAGACCAGCGGATCCACTTGTTCTTGTGAGGAATCTCCATCCAGCCACGGATCGAGCCCATGGTATGAATCGAGCTCAGGTCCGATCCGACGATGAAGGCTGGGCATTTGATCTTGGTCATATCGGCTCGCTTATCCTCCCAATACTCGCTAGACCTGGGGCAGCGGCGATACATCTCTGCAAAATCCTCGACGCCTGACCCGCCTCGGATGGTTCTCTTGATGATCATTTCGAAATTGCTCATGAAGAATATACCCCCACGGCAGAACTGCTCTCGAAAGAGATCACCCGCGCCCTCCCAAGGAGCAATAGCAGCCAGAGACGGCGGAGCGAGCTGCGCGGTGAACCACTGGGATATGGCAAGTGCCGAATTGCCCGCTAGTCCGACTCGGCCGTTGCACCAAGGCTTTGCGGCAATGGCCTCGACGACGTCATAGCCATCTTCTCCGTCTTGCGACCCCATGATGGGGATCTGTCCGTCACTGTTTCCTGTGCCTCTCGAGTCGACCGAAACGACTGCGTAGCCTCGGGGACACCAGACCTGGGGGTCCAGACCCTCGAATTTCTCCAAGCCAGACAGGTCCGAGGGCTGCACGCAGACGCTCCATACAACTCTCGGGAGCATGTGATAGGAGGAGAATTTCTTGCCGTAGCAAGACCAGCTCAGAACGGCTGGTACTGCTTTTGACTCGTCGGCTGGACGATAGACGTCTACATACAGCCTACAGCCATCGCGAACGACGACTTCGACATCATGCTCAACCAGCATGTCCTCGACCAGGGCCTTGGTCTCGGGTGCATACTTCCATCCTTTAGGGAGAACCTGACGTCTGCCGGGCGTGAAACCTTGGTAGTTGTTTTCGCCGAGCTCGGGGTTGGCAATGGGCTTGTAAGCCACTTGAACAGGAACAGGCATCTTGCAGGAAATGATGAAAGGTACGGGGACTTTTGTGAGAATAATTCAGGCCATGTCGATGAAAAGAGCGAAACCGGGTGATAAATAACCCTGGGTAATTCGGAAACACGCTGCGGTTCGGAAAAGGCCCAACGACCTTTCTGTACCGAACCGTGAAAGCGGGGTTGGGCGATACGGAATAGGGAACAATTGCGACGATTTCTTGGAGATGGTGGGGAACGATTTAGTCCCTCCTATCAAGCATGCTTGAGGCATAAGAAGAGTTCTAAGATATCATATATATAGGTGAGATTGGCAAAAGCAATACACCCTGAACAGGACAGATGGCCATAGCTAATACTGGAACCCGTCTTTGTCCCCAAGCCAACTAGAATCACCACGACAAAGCTCACGATACAGAGCCTACATACATCTCATGATTTTTTCGCGTACCTTCCGTATATTAACGTGTTCAACCGAGTTTGCTAAATGTTGGCGGTCGGCACCTTTTCTCCCCTACGGTCTCATCAAGTTACAACAGGGCAGGCTGCTTCTGAGGTAGGCATTTAAGTACCAGTACCCTACATATTCATTTCAATTTCCCATTACAAGTACCAAGTCAATTTGAGTAGTTAAACATCTTAGACGGCTATCTCGGTTGGGCGCTCGCAGTTCCTCTCACACAAACTCTCTCCCCATTTCATGTTCCCCAACACTTGACTGCTAGCCCTAGTAAGCCTTGACTCCAGCCAGCTGCAAGAGCCGATCGGTAATCTCTGGCTTCTCAATCGGTTCATTCCTGTTGAGAGGATCAACAGCGTTGTTCCTCATCGGAGCACCCTGCGGGTGAATATTGCAGTGTGGCCAATGAGTGGTGCTCTTCCAGTCCTTGAACAGCTGGGCCTTCAACTCTAAATCCTCCTTCTTGGCAAACTTTGCCGGCGTCATGCAGATGTATTGGATGGAGCGGATGTTGTTGCTGTCGTTATCCGGGAAGCATGCGTAGTGCATGGTTCGGCTTGGAGAATTAGCGGGACGCTGGTGCAGGGGGCGGAGGAAGGCAACTCACCTGTCCCAGACAACAAAGTCGCCTGGCTCCAAGCACACCTTGATCAGCTCGCAGCCACGGTCCTCAAACCACTTGACGTCCGACTCGGTGAAGATGAAAAGGTCCTTGGGACGGTCCTCGTCTGCTTCCTGTTGACGAGTCTCCTTGAAGAAGGTGTCGTACAGTTGGCTTGAGCCCTTCATCAACAGCAGACCGCCGTCCTTGGGCCCGTTTGGCGCATAGTTCATGAGCCCCTGGACACACTGCAGGCCCCTTCTGAGCGGGTGCTGATCGCAGTGTGGCCAAGGCTTCCAAGTCGTGCCACGGAGTCTAGGCGGAGTCACGTTGAAGCCGTCAAAGGATGCCAACAGCTGGTCAGTTCCCCAGATGTCAGCAAAGACCTTTTGCACAGCGGGCTCCCTGGGAGATTATTCATGTTAGTACACACGGATTTGTTTTAAAGGCACAGCGTGCGAGACTTACATCCGTCCCTCCCACATAAACTTTTCGTGGGCAACCGAATAGAACAGGTACATGGATCCCTTGAAAGCGACGGGCAAGTGCTCATCGTCCCAGGTGCTTTCGTCATTCTCGTTGAAGCCCAGGCCGAACGATTTCAACCACTTGAACTGCTGCTGACGGTAGTACTCGGCCTTTTCCTTGCTGATGGCACCTTTAATGATGGCGTAGCCGTTCTTGAAGAATTCGTCCCGCCAGTCACCATAGGTGGTCCCGTCGTGAACCAGCAGGTCCTTGTGTGTAGGCTCTACCTGGCTGTTCATGGTGCAGCAGAGAAGTAAGAACAAGTTATTTGATCGGGAGATTTTTAACGTCCTGGATGTCAAGTGTGAAGACTGCCCCGTTGGTGTTGAGACCAGACATGCGGAGATGAGTTGTAGTGTTTATGTTCATCTCCCTCTTGACACTTGATCGCCACACGGGCCAGTTGAGTTGATAATTGTGAGGAGACGTGCTTCACCCGAACCGGTCCGTCGGAAACGGAAAGCAAAAGAACGGATCGGATCTGGCTCCCCCATATCTGACCCCGCAATCTCACATCTCCGCAAAGACTAATCATCGTTTTTGCGGAGGTGGCGGTGGGGGTGGCTCTCGATCGGCATCATTCTTAGCGGCCGGCTGCACTTGGGAGTAGAGCAATTCTTTTTTCGGAATTTCCGAGTGGTCTTTCTACCTGGTCGTTCGCTCTGGCAGAGGCCTACGGGTAATCGCTGCCAGTTGTTTAACCAAGCCCGCAACCCCTTCGCTTCATCTGCACCTAAACCGATCACCACAAGGTGTATCGTCAACGACGGCTTTTATTTTCAACTAGATGATTTAATGGTCAAAAGTTCCAAGACGCAGGGTCTATATCGAGGGGAACATTCAGCAGACTATTGAGATCCCAAATGTCCAGACTAGTCGCATCAATATCTCCTTCAACCTGCAACATGCTGTCTGAAAGTGTCATGGCCGGGTAGTAAGGCTGATGAACCATAGGGGACGATGTTCCTGTCGCTGCTGATGGGTCAAAAGGCTCCACGTTTGAGGGTGCCTCGGGCCGCTGCATTCTCAAAGATGCTTGATGCTCCAAATGCTCTCGTATGGTTGAGTACCACATGGTCCAACCTGGCCACCAAGTTAGCAAGAGCAGGGTGGTCGTGTTGTTGAGGGCTCACCATCTGAGAACAATGAGCTTTGGCCGGCCTTTTCATAAAGCTCTCGAGCGTAGTTGCACGCCACTCCAAGATGCTGCGGTAGATGGTCAGAATCGAGACTTGAGGTCCAGTATAGTCCACCTACCGCCATATCCACGACTTGGAAGCCGGAAGACGGGTGTTTCAGGATCCAAATGGTCAGCACTACCGCCGTATAGGATATATGAGATATCGGAATCATCCCATTAGCAATCTGGTTGTCTCTCAATGCATTGAAGATCTTAACCATTTCCAATGCCGAGTTGTAACAATAAGACTGGTTTGCCACGAGCTGGCGATATCCTTCGGTCCCCGGCTGGTAGCGGCGTGTCACCTCACTGAGATAGCTCTCTTCCCGAGTCGTCAGGGCGGCTCGATTAACAAGAATTATGCTATTCTTTCATTTAATTAACGGACCCAATCGATTCAAGGGTGAGGAGCGGACCATTGATAATAATACAGCATCAGGAAGGCGGCGAAGGGGAGTTCGTCTAAGGTAACTTGGGGAACTCCAGACCTTGGCAAGCAAGTAAGAAATAATATCCACTAGGGCATGTTGTAACTCACTTGATTTCCACTGGAACATCGCTCAGCCATGTCTGCAAAGCCTTGTTGGCTTCGATTGTGTCTTCAAATAGGCGCGCTTTGAGATCTGACTCAGAGGTGGAGGCTGGTAGCGATTGGCAAACCCCCGTTCTGCTTATGACACGGCATAGATGAATGAATGATTTGAAGTAATACAAGGAGCCAATGCGGTCGTGGGGTTTGTCGACAATCTCTGGCAGGAGCCTGTCGCATTGCTCGTCGTTGATAGTTCGCGGATTGCCTGAGCCGAGGGCAGATATGATGTCCAGGCAGTACAAACTCCACCAAATCCTCGAGTAGAGGCCCTGACCAGGGGTACAAGAAGTGTCTGTGTCTGATGATTTCTCTGGGGTGGGAAGTCGAAGATGGCGATGAAGGCCGAGATTCTGCGCCATCTTAACCGCGAGGCCGATGATGAGCGAGGCTTGGCCATCTTTGGCGCGGCTCCTAAACGACAGGGCTATGAGTGTCAAGGCCTGGATCGAGGACAGATACGGACGGTTCAACAGCTCCATCATCAACGAATAGGCTTGGTGGAGGAAAGCCGTTCCATTTGCAGTGACTTGATTTGCTGATGAATCCGCGCCGAGGCTGTATATGGCCAAGTATGCTGCCTTGAGGCCGACATCAAGCTGAGAGTCTTTGGGCGAGGGCGAAGACGATGCGTCGGTGACATCGAATATAGGAAATAGGGGATACACGGTTGCTTGGTATGCTTTTAGATAGGCATTGTGGGCATCGGTGGTGACCTGGGGCATCAGAACCGGCTCCTGAGAAACGCCTCCCTCCACAGCGTGGGCCATACCGTGTTTGAAGCACCCGGACACGCGGAAATGCTGGCCAAGGTGGGCAAAGTAACGGTCAATCCATCCAGCGGCCAATACTTGCATGTTTGTGGAGCCGAGGACTACATGGCGGGCTTCATGGTCGTCGGTGTTCTGGACGGTGCTCGTCTCCAGATGGAGGTCCTCGGAGAACCTCCAGGTGGACGGCGCCGAGTTGCCAAGTCGATCGACCGGGGGAGATTCGACTGAGGTATGATAGCGGTTGCGCATGTCCAGGTCCATGGAGCGGCTGGTCACGGATCGGGATTCGTCCTCGACAGTAGGTGGCGATATCCCGGATGAGCATGAGTGAGCAGCAGGCGCAGAGGCGGTCGACACGGCGTTGCTGGAGTCCACGGACACGGAATCCACCTCGACCCAACCGTCAGCTGGGGCAGCTGATCCGGCGAGCTGCTGCTTTTGTGTCGTCTTGGACAAGCGTCGGGACACGGGCTCTCCGGTCTTGGGATCGGTCGCGAGACAGGTAAAGCCTCGCTGTCGACAGCGACGGCACGAGCCCTGGGACATGTCGCATCGCACTTTGCTCTCGCGGCACCTGTTGCAGGCAACTGCAAGTCTGTTTCGCTTGGCCGAGAATCTCAGCGGAGGCATTGGTCTCGGGCTGCTAAGCATTTTCGTCCGGGGTCAGCATACAACGATAGTCCAACGGCCGATTGAGCACTCGGGTCAGGGAAAAGGGGGACAACGGATTGCGAGGCCGGGGCAATTTGTGGTCCAAGGACGTCGGGAACCAAGAGGTGGCCACCCCCATCGGTTTCCGAAGGTGTGCCAGAAGGCCTGCCAGGTATAATTATTTATCAAGGACGTGATTGGCCGGGACTGGACTGGACTCGAGATCCGACTGGGTTTCCGGGAGGGGTTGGTTTGCCGCTAACACTGCAACTGTTGATTCCCCCACAATCCTTCACAATCCTTGGCTGCTTATTCGCCACAAGCAGCCTGGGGTAATAGATACGGAGTAATGGCGTCGGATTACTGCAGTACTGTACCCCCTGCCCTGGTATAGCCATCTCTGGCTGGCCAGGCCAAGTCATCGCTTCGTCTCAACTGGTTATAAAAACTTGACGAGGCACGACCATCTTGCGCCTCGGGCCCTTTCTCCAAGTCCTCGACTGCCTGCTGTCCGTATTGTAACCAGGAACTCAACGACTTCATTCCTCTGTGTCCTCTGCTTTTTCTTCTTCTTCAGTTTTTGCTATTTCACGAAACCCTGATTGCCTCCCCATCCACCATGACAGACCTCAAAGATGCCACCACTGTCGAGCACGCCGAAAGCCTCGCAGAGACGGCCGGAAAGACTCTCAAAAAGTCTGTGATGGGCACCGTCCAAATGACGGTTGATGATGAGATCTTTCTCATCCCAATCCCTACCGCAGATCCCAGAGGTAAGTGGTTCCGAATACAACCCACGGCAGTCTTTCGCCAGCTCATCTTTTTTAGATCCCTTGAACCTGCCCCAATGGCGCAAGATACTCATCGTAACCCTGTTGTCAACCTGTGGGTGTTCCTCGTCGAGACATCCGTTTCAGCGCCAACTTCTGACGCGTCTAAACACTCAGTCTCGGCCATCTCTCTCGCCCTGATCTCCGGCTTTGGAGGTCTTTTGGGCTATTACGCACCGGAATACGCTGAGACGGGCATTGAGGCGGCTGATATCACAGGTCTCATGACCTATCCTTCAGCCATCATGGGCGCTGCCAATCTGATTGCCATACCCATGGCGCTAGCAATCGGACGACGACCCGTCTTGCTCTTCTCGACATTCATCTTGGTCGTCGGGTCAGTTGCTTGTGCGTATGCCAAAAACTACCAGCAGCACATGGGGTTCCGCTTGATCTTGGGTATGGCGGCTGGTCAGTCCGAAGCCTTGGTGGGCATGGTGACTCAGGTAAGAAATGACGTCTAAGCAAGACAATGGCAACTTTCCTAGGATGCTTACCTGAGTGAACAGGAGATCCACTTCCTTCACGAGCGAGGTCGGGCATTAATGGTGCAGTCTGCTATTCAGATTGCCCTGGCTACTGTCTATGTCATCTTCGCTTCCCCAATCGCTGGTGCTATCGGCCCGAACAACTGGTATTCCCTGGCTGCCGGACTCTCTGGCCTCCAGTTCCTCCTCACGGTGTTATTCCTGCCCGAGACCAAATATAAACGCCCACTGAGCGCTTATCAGCATGGCGCGCTCCATGAATGGCATGTTGCCGACGGGGAGGAAGTCGAACTGCCACCTGTCACCAAGTCGAACCGGCCTGCCTTGGATTATAGCACCTACCAGGCCCGGACTTGGCGCTCTGAGCTCAAGCTCATGTCCGGCCCTGCTGAATGGGATCAAGCTGTCAGCGCGTTAAAGGTATTACCCCGAAGACTTGTTGGCGCAGCTGTAATTAACCACCTGGACCAGAACATCGTCGTTCTATTCGCATTTCCCAACGTCTTTTGGGCCTTTTGCCTAGCTGGTGCGACCCTGGGTGTAAACATTGCTATCGGCACCGCCTATAACAAGGTCGTGACTTCACCACCGTACAACTGGCCCAACAGCTCTGCGTCATACGCAAATGCCGGCCAGATCGTCATCTCGATAGTCGGGTTCCCTCTGTTTGGATATGGATCCGACAAATTCATCTCTTGGCGCGCGAAACGAAACGGCGGTGTCCACGAGCCCGAGAGTCGCCTGGTCCTCCTGACTCTACCCATCATAGTCGGCATTATCTCTTGCGTGGTGTTCGGCCTGGCAGGCTCTCACCCGGAGAGGTACTCCTGGTTTGCCGTCGTGTTTGCCAACGCCGGATACTACTTCACCTTTATCGGCTCGTACATCGCCTCGGCGACTTATCTTCTCGACTCGTACCCAGGAAGAGCTGGTCCCATCCTGGTCATCATCTGTGCTCTGCGAGGATTCATTGGATTCGGAACAAGCTATGGAATGGACAAATTCATTGACACAGCCGGGTACGATGGGGCGTTTGGTGGATATGCTGGTATCACAGGTGCATGTGGCATGGGCGGCCTTTGCATCTATCTGTTCGGAAAGAGGATCCGCGCCTTTACTGGACAATGGGCTGCCCCGAAGTAAACTTGACTGTTAATCTCGAGATTGCTCCGAAGCGTTCATGGTGGAAGAGAAGACACGTCTCATGGGGACAAGGAGGTTGATTCTTAGGCAGCTTACCTACACGGTGGACCAAGAGTTGGGGTTATTCCTGGATAGTGAAGAAGTGGAAGAGACTGAACAGTAACAAGAAGAATAACATTGGGGATGTGAGTACGTTGTATCTCACCCTGCCATAATACCGAGACTCGAAATAAACTTGCATCATGCCCCTTCAGCTGTACCCCTAGACACCATCAGTCCACGCTGCAACTTCAAGGCACTCTTGGTCCAAGTTTGTGAGAGGGATAAACTTTCAGACACTTGAAGACCTTGGGAGACTACAGACAACAAAACGAGATAGAGGGCAAAGAATATCGGTGCAGGCAATTGCTCAAGCTAAATGCTCCTTTATGCCAACGCGGATATTAACTACTTCAAAGAGGTATTCCAAAAGCTATATCACGCCTATAACAGTCTTTTGCAGTAAAAGAAACAAAACGGTCACTTCATCTACCTAGGTGCATCCGTATCTGAACTTGGAGAATAAACACATAGCCTCTAGATCTATTGACCCCCCAGCTCTGCTTTAATATATGGAATCCCAGTCAACTTGAACGCCCGCTCGCTCAGAGCTGGCAGTTCCTGAGGACGGTCCCTGTTATTTGGGTCAGGTTTTCCATCGCGCACTGCATTGTTCCCCCCAACAAACTGTGCGTTTGGCCAGTGGGAGGTGGCCTTGTAGTTCTCAAACGCCTCCTTCTTCCGGATCAGGTCCTCCTGCGATGCATCCGCTACGGGCATGTAGCAAGTGTAGATGCAGAAACGAGCAGACTTGGACTGAGAGGGGAGATTGTAGTGGGGGACGCGAGAGTCCCAGACAATCAGGTCGCCGGGGTCGGCACTCACCTTCTCCCACTTCAAACCCTGGTCCGCCAGCCACTTCATCCCGTTCTCGGTGATGCCGTACCATTCCTTCGCGAAGCCCTTGATCCGGGGCTCGTCGCGCATCGCATCGTGGAAGGCATCCGACATGAGATGGCCGCCCTTGCAGACGATGAGGCCGCCGTCTTTAGGCCCGTTCGGGAGCAGGTTGACCAGCCCCTGAAGGCACCGGAACCCAGAGGTATCGGGGCTCTGGTCCTGATGGGGCCAGGGTTTGTTCTCGGGCAAATCAGTGCGGTTCGGCAGGGTAAAGTTGAGCGCGTCAAACGACACGATCAAGTCCTTGGTGTTGTAGACGCGCTCAAAGGCCTCGACAACGCCGGGCTCAGACCGCATGTCCCAGACGAACTTTTCGTGCGCGATGCTGTACCAGTAGCACATGCCCTTTTCATTGATGATGGGAAGGTGCTTCTCGTTGAACGTCGAAGGGTCGTTTCTGTCGTAGCCGAGGTCGAAGTCTTCGAGCCACTGGTGCATCTGCTGGGCATAGCCATCGGCTCGATGGCGTGGGATGGCACCCTTGATAACGGCGTAGCCATCCCGGACGAGGTCATCTCTCCAGTCACCATAAGAGACCCCAATGCTAGACATGGTCATGCGCTCCGAGGAGTTGGTCTTGGTCATGGTCTCGGTGGACGACATTGTATGTCAAGGCTTTTAAAATGTTGGACTATAATGAAGAACAGAAGAAGCAATTTGAAGTCAAGATGAATTTTGATGCGACCGGTGCTATAGGGCATCAATGGCGTCTTGCCCATGTGTGTTTTATTTATCGAGGATTCCATCGCCATGTAGGCAGCACGTGTCCGTGTCGACCAGAGCTTCATAATGCCATGGAAAATACGATTTCGTTTCCGAACCGCTGCCCGACCCGACGGGTATCAACTGAGATCCTTTCCGTCTCCGCTTTCCGTAGCGTCGACCGGATCGGAATCCGTACCCGCGGTAAGCACAACAGACATCCACCAAGTGCTGGAAGTGACAATCTCATAAGTCGCATCTGGGCAGCTCCTAGTGCCAGGACAGGTACTCAGACCGTCTTCTCTTTCTAGGCGACCGCTATCAACATGTCTAAATCCCAAGACGAGTTCCGCATCATCATTGTTGGAGCCGGCATAGCCGGCCTGGCCGCTGTGAGTCTATTCCAGTCTACCCTTGCCCCGACATATTAATGAGACAGCCTACTGACCATTATGTATCGGATAGGCAGTTGCATTACGAGGCCCGGGTCGAGCAATCACAATCTTGGAGCAATCTTCCCAAAGCCGTGAAATCGGGGCTGGCATTTCGTGAGTTTGCCCTGACTGGCCCCTCCACATGTTCCGCGGTATTAAGTCGAGCCATCAAACAAAGTCTTCAGCCTAATGCGTCTAAAATTGTCGAAAAGTGGTGGAACATGGGACCGGACTTGGCAGCAAGGTTTGTTTTCTTCGCGCATTACGAGCTGGCTTGGGATGGGCGGCACTAAATGCCTTTCTAGGAGGTCCATGAAAGACGAAGGAGTTGGTCAATCTCACGAATTCACTACAAGATTATCAGCTAAGTAGGAATCTAGTTCCGACTGTACACTATCGAAGGGAAGTTGCAGCTTGAAGGTAGGGGTAGCATAATCTGCTTGTCTATGGCATCAAGAACTGAATACCTATTCAACAGTTCCCTTGGCAGATACGCCAACCTATGGAGGTGTCAGTCAACTCCCAGCATACAGAAAGTCACAGCCCTTAACCAGCAGCAGGATCGGATGGTGTACCACAGGCAAGACTTGCATGCCGCTTTGCGAGAAGCAGCGACCTCTCTCGACAGATCTGGCAGTCCGGCAGTGATACAAACTTGTTCAAGAGTTTTGCAATGCGATGCAAGCTCCGGGACAGTCCTTTTCGAAGACGGCCAGATCACCGCCCATCTCATTATTGGTGCGGATGGTATGTAAGTGGTTGAATGCACCCTTGGTCTAGGGACTACTGTGTAACGGTGGTATGGCAGTAAGAGCTGTGTTCGAAAGAGCATCTTGGGCACGCAATACGAGGCTTGTGCTACGGGGTTATCTGGTAGGAATTTCATCTCGGGCGCTTACAAGAGGTTGCTGACCAGTACTCTGACCTTTAGCCTACCGGCTCATGGTATGTTCAACCAGATCTGCTTACTTTCATTCCAGTGAGCATCCCTTTCCCTAACGTCGTTACAGATCCCAATGGAAGAGGTGGAGAAGGAGGCCGAGTTGGTCAAAGTCATCAATCCTCGCGCGTCGTATACCACCATGGTGGTCGGCCACGACCGACGGATGGTCATGGGTCCCGTAAGAGGAGGAGAGTTCTACTCCGTAGTTGGGCTAGTCCCTGACGGTATGCCTTCAATCAACTTTGGGGAATGGCCATTGACACTGTCTAGAATTGATGAGTGAGAGTGCAGCTGACAGCACTTGGACGACTGAGGGAGATTTGTCCAAATGCCTCGAGACTTTCACAGTCTTTCCAGAATGGGCCAGAAACTTATTCCGGTAGGTATCCCTACGTTGCAGTACCGAGTGCCTATTCAGTTGCTAACACCAAGTCTAGCAAGGCTCCAACTTTGGGCTTGTGGCAACTGCGGGATCTGGTAACATTGAATTCTAGGTGATAATCATCTGTGTCTGGGCTAACCCCGATAGAACCCGTTGCCGACGTGGGTGAAGGGCAACGTTATCCTCATCGGCGATGCCGCCCATGCCATGCTGCCGACTCAAGGCCAGGGAGCAAGTCAGAGCGTTGAGGACGCGGTGAGTCGGAGACCAGGCCAGACCAATGAAAACCACATCACTGATGCACCATCAAGGAAGCTCTGGCGGCTTTCTTTTCAGATGTGTCCGGCCCAATCGCTAGCGATGAAGTTAATAAACGGCTCCGGGACGTCTTCGAGGCTCGATACGAAAGAGTTACCTTGGTTCAAGCGTACAGCCGGCAGCAAGCGAAGCCCGGTACTGATGCTGGAAGCTCCAAGATCAACCTGTGCGTGCCTACGCCTCCTGTCCTAGTCATGGCTATTTGTTACCCTGCTGACCAGGTCTTACCATCTCTAGTAACCCGAAGCAATTTATGGACTACAACTACAATTATCACGGTGCTAAGGACTGGGTTCGGAGCCATAATAAGGGACCAGCCATTATCTAGATAACTGGTTGGTATCATATAGCAAACACACAAGATATAAGCCCTTTGTCCATTCTCAGTATATTAAATCATGCATGGCATCATCAAACTCAAACGGATTATCGAAACTCTCCAGCTCTCCCAGCTCCAATTCTTCTCTCCGTGACGGGCTTTCGTGAACAATGTCGCCACCCATCAGGTAGTCCCACGCATGCTGTACACCAGAGCTACCGGTCGCCCCTTGCGTCTCAGCATTGTCTTCTAGCCAGCTACCTCCCATCTGGGATACCGCATGAGACTGTTGCAATTCGGATTGTCCATGAGTCAAGATCGTATTCAGATCCATGGACATGTTGACAGTAGACTGTTGGCTCTGAAGTCGTCCCGGGCGATCAGACCACTGGACCGTACTCTCTGGCACTAACCTCTGCGCCTCAGCCACTTGTTCAATGACGCGTCGCAGCGATTCGTGATCAGGAACAGCCGTGTAGGACCAAGACCGATGGATCCTCAGTAGGGTGTGCAGAACGGTCGAGCCTCGTGATGATACGACATTTGTCGAGCCCATCTGACGCAGCGCGTCGATGCATATCTCTACCGACTGCCTTCTACGGTTTATCTGGGCATCGTCCGCGCCAGTGCTGAAGAATAATAGATCGAGGCAGAGGAATACACCGGCGGCCACAGTCGCTGCGCAGACTATCCTGCAAGTCAAGTAGGAGGGTTAGCAAGCAAAATACCGCAAAGACGGAACACATGAGCCAGACAGAGTAGAGAATATTGAGTACCAATTTCTGCGATATATGGTCGGTACCTGCCGTGTTTTCTGCGCGACAATGGTTTCTGCCGCCTCGCAAGCCTTCTGGTGTAGGCCCTCGGGGTCGGGCTGTCGTCTCATCCAGCGGGTAAAGAAGAACCGTGCTATGGTCAACCGCATGAACTGGATGACATGGAGTGCATAGTATCGTTGTAGAGGTATCCACGGCCATTTTTCTTGGATGCTGTCGCCGGATTCTGCGTCGGGCAGGATGCGTTTGAAGTATTGCTCAGACTGGCTATCCAGCTTCTCGACCTCGTGCATGGCTGTCATGAGGTTTTGGGGTGCGTAACTGCGACCCGACTTGACGTAAATGCGAATGACTCGAGCCAAGTCCGCGACCAACCCATGATAATACAGGCTCGAGGCCGCGGTCGCCTGAGCAGGTGGTGCTGTCGAGACGTGCGCCGGTGTGCCGTCGGTGACAACATCCGCAGCACCTAGATCGACGTCGAGAACGGTGTCGAAGCTATTTTGGGGGATGGTCGGGCGGTGCCTCATGACGCCCATCCTAACAAAAGGACAGTGCTGGTCAGCATCCAATCGTGCGTGGCAGGGACTCATTCCAACAGGTTGCATCTCATGGTGGCTCAGCTCACCAGTCGCAAATCACCAATGTCCACCACAGTCGACGCCCAAGGTTGCGCTGCTCAAGAGTACGCCATTGCGGAAGGGCGGAAATCCGAGGCGAGAGTGTCTGCTCACTAGCTAGTCGATGCATGTTCAAGATCCGAGCGGTGCTGACAGCGACGCCAAGCATCATCCATTCCCGATCATTCTGTCCAAAGCTGGAATTGACCAGGGTCAAGATGGCAATAGTCTGAACCGTCGAGAGCCTTGGCTTGCCGAGGAAGTCGCTGTCTTCGAGGTCCTGAAGTACAGCCCAATACCAGTAACGCGACAGGGCGGCAAGGTCTTGGTCACAGGTGGGAACCGAAAGGGGCGAACCCCGGGGATTGTAAAAGGCAAATCCTTGCAGGGCATCGTTGGATACGTCCATGTAGTACGAGCCGACCTGACAGGTTGGGCATCTCGGGTTAGTAGTAGGACACCTAGCTTCATCCGCAACAGGAGGACAGGGGGCTCACAGAGAGGACGGCGAGGTATATGGAACTGAAAGAGGATGTTGGCTGTTGCTGGCCAGACCTGGACTCGACTGAGTCCCAGAACTTGTCATGCTCACGCTCAAACTCTGACGCTCTCAGGGCGCAGTGGAGCCAGCCCAGATTCTGTAGAACAAAGCGAACGATGGCGGTGCTGGTGATGCGCGAAGGTAACGTAAACCGACTCAAGTGACAAGCCCTTGCTGGCCCAGGTGCTGTTGCGTCTTGCACGTCTCCATCATTGCTTGCCAGACCCAGGTTGAGGTGTTCCATCGAGTAGTCGAGCTCTTCAATGTCGAACGCGACATGATTCGCCGGCGGGTATACAGGTTCGGTCGGGGTAGCCGAACGGTGCCTCTGCAGACGAGCCAGCTGCTCTTCCAAGTGAGCAATTCTCTCGTGAAGCAATGCGACATCGGGATCAGGCACTGGCTCAGTCCCTCGAGGCAGCACACGAAGCGGCGGGGGCGGTTCATCGTCAGAGTCTGGGTTCCCGCTTGAGAGGAGCAATTAATCGGCCGCGCCTCAGCAGGTAGGTACCTAGTCCACCACTGGCTTGGTACTAAGGTAGGAGGAAAGAATGCTTACCTAATGCTGGAAAACGATGGCACAGAGCAATAGCGGCCGATGCCTCGCTGCAGGCAGGGATGGCATGGGCGCTGAGAGCCACAGCGAATTTTTCGACGGGCGCACTCGTCGCAAGCCCGGCTTCGACGCTTCGTCTTGGCGTTGACAGCGGCGTGTTGCGGCAGTTCCATGAGTGTGGGGAAGTGCAGGGCAAGCCGCCCGGACCATTTGGAGCTTGCGGGCTGGTTTGTCCGTGATTTTGCGGGATAATATAGGCCTCAAGCAATCGAGTTGGAGTGGCGACCGACGCGGCGCGGAGAAAGGTGCCTACGGATCTCTGCGGGTCTGCGCTCTGTGGGGCCCCGTGGGGTAGGGTCGAGCAAGAGCGAGCCGACGCAAACTCTCCTCTTTGCCCAGTAAACACCATCTGGGAGGCGTCATCTGGGCGGGGATGGGTAGCCAACCGCCTCCTCTCGGATCCCCATGCCTCACGGCCCTAACCCGGTGTCCGGGGCGGCCTGATTGCGCTCTCATAACCGGTTATATATACGAAAGGCTTCCCTATCTCGGCTTTGTCCTATGTCCTTCCAAGATGCCATCGTCCACTCAACCCCATACCCATTAATTGCAAGTTCCAGCCGCAGCGCACCATGTCAAGTGCAAAGAATCCCGACCAGCTTACCTCGGCTACCCACGTCGAGGAAGCAACCTCATCGCCTCGACGCCGCGCTGCCCCTGGAACCATCAAGCTGTTTGAGGATGATGGAGACGTCATCCTCGTGCCCACCCCAACCACGGATCCCCGTGATCCCCTCAATCTTCCATCTTGGCGCAAGATACTGCTCGTAGTGAACGTGTCTGTCTTTGCGGCTGTCGCGACCCTCATTGCCTCATCTTTTGGTGCCATTTTACCTCAAGTCGAAGCCAGCTATAATGGCGACCCTCGAACCCACGACCTTGTCACCTATCCTGCTCTCTTCATCGGCATCGGCAACTTCATTTTTGTTCCATTGGCCCACGCTATCGGTCGCCGGCCAATCTATCTCTTTTCTCTCGTCCTGCTTCTTGCTTGTTGCATCTGGTGTGCATTCAGTAAGAGTCTATCATCGCACATTGCCGGCCGCAACATCATGAGCCTGGCTGCTGGTCAGGCTGAAGCTCTTTGCCCCATCATGGTCCAGGTCGGTAGTCGCCATCTCTTTGGCTTTCCCAGCTAGATCTACTAACCACGGCTTTGTTCCCAATACACAGGAGGTGTACTATCTTCACGAGAGAGGATCCAAGATCGCATGGTTCTGCGCGGCTCAGGTCATGGGTACGGCCTGTCTGACTGTTGCCAGCTCTTATCTCGCTGCCAGTCTCGGTTGGCGCTGGTGGTACGGCGTCTTTGGCATCATCGTCGGTCTATGTCTGTTATCGGCTGCCTTTGTGGTTCCAGAAACCCGCTTCCCTCGATCTAGAGACTCACTCAGTAAGCCTCTCAAAGCTATCTGCACCGGGTTGAGACAACCAAGGCGCTATAAATACTAACTGCTCTACTTTTCCAGTTATCGATGCTGCAGATGATGGGAGTTCCAACAAGGGAGACGTGGTCCAGCCAGCGACTGTGACAGCCCGCCGGCGTCCTCCCATTGATTACGACAACTACCCTAGCCGAACGTTCGCCTACGATATAGCCTTGTTCCACAACAAGCCCCGCTGGCATGATGCCGTGGATTGCTGGAAGCAGATGATCCAAGTCATCCTGTTCCCCAATATCCTTTGGCTTGTCCTCTGCAGCGGCGCCTTTCTAGGCATCTTTGTAATCTTTGGTGCCGTCTTTGCTGGCGTACTTGTACAGCCGCCGTACTCATTCAAGGCCGAATATCTTGGCTTTATTTTTGCAGGACAGGTGGTAGTGTCAATGGTCGTTGTCCCTGCACAAGGGTACCTGAGTGACTACATCGTGAAACTCTTGAGCAAGAGGAACAAGGGAGTCACCGAGGTGAGTTTTCACTCCTACTCCCCGTTTGGAACGAGGACAAGGACTCATCTTTTATCAAGCCCGAATATCGATTAATCCCCCTCATATTTCCGTTCGTGGTGGGCATCATCAGCACCGTCATCTTCGGGCAAGCCTGCCAGCACCCCTACCGATGGCATTGGTCGGCCATTGCTGTGACCTTCAACTCGGAGTTCTTCGGCTTCGTAGGGATCGTCGTCGCCTCTTTCACCTTTGCCATCGACACTTACGGGGCCCGTAGCGATGCTATCCTCGTCGTTCTTTGCTTCGCTCGTGGTGTTATTTCCTTTGGTCTTTCATATGGCTCCCTTGAGTTTGTCCAGCGGGTTGGATACGATGGAGCGTGCAATATTTGTGCCATTGTACTGGGGGTTCTTGGGGCACTTGGCGTCCTGGTCTACATCTTTGGTAAGCGACTTCGACGGCTTACTAACAAGTGGGCTGCGGATGGAGAAGACAGTCAAGATGAGATGCGTGCTTGAGGTCTTGCAAGGATCTCTTCTATGACAGCTGGGATACTGCAGTGGTGGGATGAGATAGCAACGGTCACTGGGGAACGTCGATTGCTGGGCTACCTTGTACAGCAGCATCTCTCGACTCTGGAGCTTGTGAAGGAAACTTGTTCTGGCCAGGCCAGTCACCGTGGAGGAAATTGGATAAGCCAAATGGAAGGCTGTATTTCATGGCATCAAGAATGATAAAAATGCTTTCACTTTTTAAATTCCGCCTCAGATCCCAAAATTAGCTACTGTCTGACTTGCTCAGTTGCTCTTGGCGCCATCAAGAACAGCTTTGCTATACACACGTCTTATTTTGACAATTCTGGCATCATAACCCAATACCAACATGGTAAATAGAAAAAACTGCGTCTACATAGTCCCCACACTATTCATCAGGCCAAGACACGCATATGATAGCAGGTACGAATGCCGCTTGACCATGTTCCGTCATCTTTTCTTCTTGTTTCATTGGTGCCTCTTGAAGTTTATGATAAGAAAACTGGTATATTTTCAAGCATAATCGGAGGAAGGAGAAAGAAGCGACATGTGGCTTGATCTTGAATCCATTCCTCCTCAATATTATCCTTGTTCAGACCTTGTTGTTCATATCCGGATGTGAGGCGACAAGACCAATTCTACCCAAATTCACCGTCACATTCAGATCCTGTTTCAATCCCCCTGGTCGGCCTGGGCGGGTGGTTAGTCCGCACCAGTCCAAAATCGGTATTCCAGCAGTTCTTCCCCCACCCCTTCCGACCCATCCGTCCATCAATTCCCCGGGCGCCGGCCTTCGGAAAGTGGGAGGACGGAGATGTTGCGCCAGGTACACGCAGTTTCGCAGGCCTGCTGAGAATAGACAGGTATCTCCATAATCGCCTATCCAAGTTATTACTGATATAGAGTGACCGTGGCACAGGCTGAGATCAGCGCAAGCCCTGCCCAGTTTGCTTGGGATATCCATCAGTCATAGTTTTGCAAAGTCAATCACACTTTCAAACTGCCCCGTCTCGCAAAAAGTTCGCCTTTACTCACAATGCCTGAACACATTACCAGCATCGCCAATGGCGGGCCAGCCAAGCCACTCAAGGTTCTGATCGCCGGTGCCGGAATTGGAGGTCTGTTCGCAGCCATCACTTTGCGTGATGCAGGACACGAAGTAGAGGTAACCAGGGGCCTAACTAAAGCTCGGCTTACTTATACTGACTACCCTAGATCTTTGAGTCAAGCCGGTTTGCATCCGAACTCGGGGCCGCCATTCACTTGCCCCCCAACGTGAATGGTGTTCTACGCCGTTTTGGATTAGAGCCAGACACCTGGGGATCGAACGACACTGAATGGGTATGTCGAGCACTCCACACTCGCAGCCAGTTGTGTTTGGCGCGGGATGCTTTCACAAGCAGAACTAGACTAAACCCTACCTAGGTCACCGTCTTCGACTCCCAGGGGCGTGTAATCAGCCGGAAGAATGTATCAGGTATCAAAGAGAAATATCAGTGGGTAGGTGACTCGTTACAACGTTGTAACATGACCTTGTGGTGTTTCTTGCTCACTCATGTATAGCCGTGGCAACTGAGCCACCGTATCGATCTCCATGAGGCTTTCAAAGCCGCCGCAACGTCTTCAAGCCGCCCAGGCCTCCCAGCAAAGCTACACCTGCGAAGCCGAGTCGTCTCGTGCGATTCGTCACAGGCATCTATTACCCTCGAAAATGGGGATACCCATAAGGGTGATCTAGTTGTGGCCGCCGATGGTGTTCATGTAAGCTGGACCTTTCATCTCCCCCAGTACTCAATCCTTGGCTTTAGCCTCTAACGTAGACCGATGATAGTCAATGCTTCGCCCGATCGTGAGTGGTGAGGACATTGCTACATTTCCGTCCGGGGGATGCGCCTTTCGATTCCTCGTGCCCATTAGTAAGGCCAAGGCAAACCCTCTCGCTGCGCCTCTGGTTGAAAACACTGGCGACTTTCAAATCTGGGAAGGCAAAAACCGCAGACTGGTCATCTATCCTTGCCGGTGAGCATTCAAGCACACGTGAAGAACGACAGCAAGGAACAAAGGTACTCACCACAACTGACAGAGACAATACCGAACTCAACTTTGTCTGTCTGCACCCTGACGTCGAAAGCCAAGACAGCACCGAAGGTATGCATAGTAACCAAAATGCCAAGTAAAAAGAAGGGGTGCAACTGACTACCCATAGAATGGGATAACACGTCCACACTCGAGCATGTGCTTGAGGTCTTTGACGAGTACTGCCAACCGATAAAAGCCCTGCTGAACTTGGCAGACGCCTCAACCATAAAACTTTGGAGACTATGGGATCGACGAGCCCTGAACACTTGGGTGCGCGGTTCTGCAGCTCTGCTCGGCGATGCCGCTCACCCTTTCCTACCTCACCAAGGCCAAGGCGGCGCTCAGGCGATCGAGGACGGGGCGGCGTTAGGGGCTCTCTTCCCCCTGGGCACCAAGCCTGAAGAGATTCCCGAACGGCTGGAGCTCTATATGAAGGCACGATATGAGCGGGCTACCATGGTGCAGAACTTTTCTCGACAGATGGCATTCCAGACAAGTGACCAAGACAAGGTCGGGGGCTTCAGCATGGATCCATTGGAATTTTCCGCAAAGAACTTTGATCACGATGCTTTTCGGCATGCGCAGCAGCTTCTGTCTTAGACTGGGTATCTTCACCGCTGTCGATGGCGCGTTTTATAAACCGCTCTTCCCTTTATTTGCATAGTTAGGTATCTAGGGTGCACGTTCAAGATGCGCTTGCCTATACCAATTACCAATCGCCGCTCATTTGACTTCTTGCGTAGATCCACCCACTGAGTTTGTTGTTATTCTTATAGTAACTTGCCCTTACGATGAAATGCCTATTTATGTAAAGAAACTGTGTTCTTTTGCTATTGTGTTTCCTCTGACCTGAAGGTGGCAGAGTTATAATAGTAATGAAAACTCTACTGGTGTGCAAGGTATCCAAAACTAACACGCGCATTGTTTTCAAGCCACCTTGATCGAATCCCACGTTCCTAGAGTATACTGGGAATTGCACATATTGGTCAACTCCCAGTCCTCGGCGCCTAGCTCAACCGGCGTGCCCTCGTCTTGGACAGATCCAACCAAGCCCGCCACAAACATGGCAGGCATAATATGATCATCAGTCGCGTGTGCGTCGCGATACATTGGCAGTTTCATCAACATGGTCATGGCCCTGCGCAGCGCCGGCCCCGAGTTCCTGGTGATTGCATCCTCAAACTCTTGTCTGAAATCCAGCGCCCAATTCCCGGGGGGCGTCTCCATGGCGAAGTTATCGGCGTGCTTGAGGAGAGGAGTCCAGATGTTCCGATACAGATTGTGAACAGCGCCGCCTGACCCTATAAACAAGACGTTGCGCTCGCGTCGTAGATGTCGCAGGGCGGTACCCACACGCATGTGGTAGTGAGGATCGAAGCGGGCATTCATACTGATGACTGTTGTCGGGGGACACCCGTTGGGAAAAGTGCGGATGAGAATTAGGTACACGTCGTGGATCCATGTGAAGTCGGGGTTGGGCTTGCAGTTGAAGCCCTCATCTCTCAATATGTTGATGATCCTCTCGGCCATCGGGAGGTCTGGATTCAGCTTGTAGTCGATGTACTTTCGGGGATGGACGCCGCCAATGGGTGCTTTGGAAGGATTGGGGTTCGTGGCGATGTGTATTTCATCGTTGATGGCGGCCCAGTGAGCCCCCTGACCCCAGACAATCAGCTTATCTGGTTTCTGCTCCTCAATATTGGAGAGATTGTGCAATGCCAACTTACCATGATGACCACATGCTCGATGCCATGGGCTAGAGCAGCGTCGCCGCAGCTTTTCCAATAGTCTGCGGAGCGTGATTCCTCACCAAGCATGGCTGTAGAGCCATGGGAGAAGAAATGCACTGGGCTCAGGCCAGCCGGGCCGTTATTCGTTTCCACTTTGCTCCAAGACATATTAATTCTGCTTCGAAGATGGGGTCGGATGCGATTTGCCCTCAACTTATCACGGGGAGGTACCCAGGTGGGTATAGTAGTCTAGATGCTAAATATGGTAATGCGGGCGAAGGCCGAAGCGCGCCGCCACCCCCGCCTCTCCGGCCGAAGATGCCCGCATCGGCCAAAACTCTTGGTTATCATGGAAGCTCCGCTCACTTTTTGCTATCTCGTTGCTCCATGCCCCCTTTTGCCGCCCTCAGCTTGCTTTCTTGACAGCGGCCGATAGGTTGTAGCTATGGAGCCCATACTTCCAGCTCCGCCGAGTCATGCTATGCCCTCTCCCATCAGCAGCCTCGGAACAGAACCCGCCCCCAGTCAGACGGCGCCCGCGTCGTCGCCTTACGAGTGTCCAGTGTGTTCCAGCCGCTATGAGCGCTTGGACCATCTCCGGAGGCATGAGCTCTCCCGTGAGTCCTGCCTGTGCCTCTGCCTGGGCTTGTCTGCATGGCTTCGCCTTGCAAGGCAAGGTCTACCTCTAGTCTGCGTTGTCTCAAGTCGACGGCCAACTAAACGTTTTTCTGTAGACCAGAATCCTCGCAACCATGCCTGCCCCCACTGCCCGATGCGGTTTAATAGAAGGTACTCGAGTCTCCCACCACCCAGTCGCGTGTCTACAACGCCCTTTCCTCTCCCAACTAACCCCCGAACTAGAGACCTTTTGGGTCGGCATTTAGCTACCCACGACAGCTCCAGCAAGAATGGGGTCAGAGTACGCGGCTCAGAACGCGCCCTGCAAGCCTGCGGCAACTGCATTGCTTCAAAGACAAAGTGTAGCAACCAGCGGCCATGCCAACGCTGCCAGTCGAAAGGCATGGTGTGTGTTGATAACGCCTCCAGACGAAAATCGCGGAACAAGACCGCGGTCTCTCCCACTCAAGAGTCTGGTATCCAGATAGAGCAGGATCCCGGCCAGGACAATGGCCGTTCTGTCGCAGGTGACACGGACGCTCCTGGGATGAATGCTCACGACGCCGAGTCCGAGGGTCAACCTTGCCACGCACCCCCATCAAATTTCGCTTTTTGTAGCTCCCCTCTAGAGCATCCCGCCATCAATGAGACAGCCAACATGTCGCAGGATCCCATGGCTGATTTCAGCCAGATAGAGGGACCCGGTCCAGGACACATGGCTGACAATGACCTGATGGCACATTTTGACTTTACAAATATGCCGATCCCACTTGATCTTTTCTCGGTCCTCCGTGACTCCGAGTTTGACTTTGACCAAACGTTCCCGAGCATACCCTGTGAGGTTCAGTTGACTTCCGTTTCGGACGATGCGTCCCAAGGCCGCGTCATGACTGACATGAGCGAGGGCTTCCAGTATGTTTCGCCGACATGTTCGGTTCAGAACGACGCTTCTGGTGCAAGAACCATGGGCTATGAGGCCTTCAAGCGCTCTCCATGGCTCTGGACTCCAGCAACCCAAGACCATGCATATGCCGAGGGCAAGCAGCTTGCCGTGGACGAGACGCATCTAGGGCGATCTCCTCACATGCCTTATTTGAGGGAATCGTCGTTTGAGGCCCCCGTCCTGTCCGGCATGGCTGCTCGGGATGAAATGTTATCCATGGTGATCAAGTTCTCAACCTCGAATTTCAAGATTCGCTCGTTCCCATCCCTGAGCCTCCTCAACAGCTTGATGCAGGCGTTTTTTGTCCGGCAGAACGATAGTCACGACTCGTGGATCCACGTCGGAAGCTTCAGTCCAAATACCTGCAGAAGCGAGCAGCTGGCAGGCATTGTGGCTACTGGCTCGTTGCTCTTCGCCGTGGAGAATGTCTGGAAGATGGGACTGGCGTTGCAGGAAATTGTCAGGCTCTCAGCCTGCAACTCAGTCGACAGCGACAACCGTCTGATTCGCGACCTCGGGACAAATCAAACGTTTCTGCTGTGGATTGAGCTCGGTCTATGGAGCGGGTTTCGCCGCAAGATGGAGATCGGCGAAGGGTTTGCGCACACTCTGCCGACGGTACGTTGCGGGCAACTAGCTGCCTCTTTCTAACCCATTGGTGACGCTCGTTTCCTAACTTGACTGAACTCTGTAGATGCTTCGCAGAGCTGGAGCCTTTCGACAACCTTTTTACTTGCCACTCGTCGTGCCAGCTGGTAATGATGATCCAGAAACACTGCAGCAGAAGTGGTTGAAGTGGGTTGAGCAGGAATCGTTTAAGAGGTTTGTGATGGTGCCACTCATATCAAGCAAGATTTATCACGACTAAGTAATCCGTATAGACTAGTACTACGGCTCCTCATCAATGACATGCGAAGCTCCATCGCTTTTGGTCGTGCACCGTTGCTCTCCAGCCAGGAAATCACCTTGGTCCTGCCCGCTGCCGGTAGCCTCTGGGACGCCAGGAATGCGGAGGAATGGAGGACCAGGTATCTGGGTACCGCAAAGCATTCGGCGTCCCTGATCTTTCTCGATGCTGTTCACGACGCCTCAAAACTCAAGGAAGAAAAAGGCATGGTTGACACGTCCCTCTGCTCTCTAGCAATTCTCTATGCGCTCTGGGGCCGCGTGTGGTTTTACCTCGACTCCAGAGCCTTCGCTGCTAGCAGCGTCCCTGCGGCTACTGCTTCGGGGGCCCCGGGAAGCCTTTGGGCCGAGGCGCATCGCCAAGAACTATTAAAGAGCATCCATACTACTGTCCTCAAGCTCAAGTGGCTGCAGGTCCTCTCACCAGAGGGCAGACTGGTGAGTCAGCTTCTGTTGATGTCGCTGCATTCGTCTACCGACGAGATCCAGAGATTTGCGGGGAGATATGGAGATCAAGAAGCAGCCCAAGCCTTGCCCCGTCTACGGCAGTGGATGTCGAGCGAGGATAGAAGCCTCGCTCTCTGGCACGCCGGGCAGATCATCAAGGCGGCTCGGGATTTCCCCCTTACTCAGCTGGGCGGCTTCCACGCCATCGCTGTGTACCATGCCTGCCTCTGTCTGTGGGTGTTTACCGTGCTCAGGTACCGCCCGGAGGCTTCTAACCGTGACTTTTTGGGCGCTCGACTTCAAGGGCTCGGCGGTGCTTTTCAGCATGATGCTCGCCATTCGGACGTAAACTTCAATTCCGCCGCCCCGCCCGGCGGGCTTGTGCAACAGACGCCGAGAAGAGACATGGGAGATGTACCGTCAGAGGCTGCTTCCGGGTTGCCAAAGGTGTATTTGGATGGTGAGGACAATGAGGACGTGCAGCTATTCCTTCGGACAGGCCATGGCCGACCGTGTGTACATGTTGAAGGCAAAGCGGAGGAGCTTGATAAGCCTACATTGATATCGTCTGTTCTCTCCGGCGTCTTTCGGAACAATTTTCCGTCCAAGTCTCATCCGTTGCCGCCGTTGTTGGAGCAGTTATCTGGCCTGGTCCGAGACTTGGGCAATCTGGCATATATATAGCTATGGACGGTACTATCGGCTCTTCTATCTCGATGACCCCGGAACCATACATCTCTATGGAATATTGCCTTTTCTTCACACGTTGAAAGGGACATGCTTGTCAAGTATCTGCCGCTTCACGACCGGCTTCTGGGAGGCGATCAAGACGCATAATAATCTCGCCCACTCGTCGGATTCATTATCCCAGCTATGCATGGTCGCCTGTTGGATAACTGATTCGCCGGCATTGACACGGGTGCGCGAACCGTCATCGAGCACCAACGTGACCGACCCCTTGAGAACAAAGATGTAATCAAGGGTGATTGAACGGTGGACCAGTCCTTCAGACTTGGGAGGGAAATCGACAATCCGCACAATGGTGCCATCATTGGACATTCCCGTGTCGACAAGGCCAAGGTCCTCACCCGAGTTGACATCTGGTGGCAATGAGTCGCTCGACCAGAGCAATTGGATCCATGGTCCATGTGGTGTTTGCTTTCCGTGAATAAGGGAGTCTCGGCCAACAATTGCCTTGGCATCATCACGGTGTTGAGTGACGATGCGGCGTGTTGAGGGCAGCGGTTGGTCGGGGTGCGACATTTTGGGAGGTGTGCGTCACTACGTAGGTAGGTAGATGTTGTGTGATGGGCAGGCTGCTGATGCAAGGAGACCTGATGGTACCGTAGATGAAGATATAAACAGTGGAAGGTGGCAACGGAAGTAAATGTATGTCGTTGATCAGAGTAGCTGAGGGTAAAGACTTACTTATATGACTTGAGCGGCTCCTCCTTGCCTCCATCGCGTTAGCCTGCTTCGGAGCGGAAATGGTCTCATCGGAACGGAAAACCCCATAATTACCTCTTCCATGCTAGTCTCCCGTTGGCTGGACCGGATTGGAACTCTGGTAGATGCCGGAACACTTCGAGACAAGGATGGGTTGATTCTCTGCGATTGATCAGGGCAAGTCAGACAAGCTCTGTTCCAACGGCAGCTGCATAGTCGCCCTTTTCTGTCTCACTAACCCGAGGTTTGAAATACACGCCTGTTTGAATCTCTTTACACGTGTAAGGATAGGTGGGAGGGCTATAACAGTGACCAAAACAGTATCCACCTGCCTTGCAAAATTGCCACTTTGCCATTGACCCGATCTCTAGGTAGACTATACAGCAACGAAAGCCGCCCTCTCCTGTCGGCAAATAAGACCCTCCATGCCCCAATTTCATCCTCTATACCGTATCCACATTCCCGGAAAGACTTGAATCACTCGGCACTCTTGGAGTCCACGTCAATGTCGTCGACACGGGTAACCCCTTCGACCTTGCAGCCATACAAGCCTGCTATTTCAAGAGCAATATCCTGCGCAAATCTCGCTTCCTCTTTTGTTCCAGAGTACCGCATAACCCCCCTCGTGTGCCACATTGCTTGCACAGGACAGTTGGAGCATGTAAGCGCAGCCGCGGTGCACATCTGAGTCTCGACCGGATTTAAGATGGTATCCTCGCTTATATACCACTCGTAAATCATCTCGAGGTTAAGGAGATCTTGCTCACATCAGCCAACCCGACGAGCGAAGGTGGAGCTGGAGTTGACTTACAGAGATCCGGCTGGTACTTGAAATTCCGCTCGCGGTGAAACCGTGCGGCCTCCTCCCCCCAAATCGTATCGAAGTACTTGGTCCCCTTTTCCTTGCGAGCCTTTTCGGACCCCGGGGTCCGAGAGCTTTCATAACTGGAGTCGAGAAGTGAGCGGTGTGGAAAGTACAGCTGGGATACAGGACAAACCGTGGCCCATAGTGATCTATTTCGTCATCTGGGATGGAGGCGAAGAGAGGCAGCAGGGCTTGGAGAGAACGGGGCACGCCGTAGAGACAGCTGGTTTTGAGTATGGCTTCCTTGATGCGCCGCTGAACCACCTTCTTTTCATCCAGAGGCAAGCCATCTGTCGCCAAGCTGTATAGCTTTGGAACGTCAGGTCCCGCGCTGGCCGCTGCTAGGGCTACTGCCTACAAGAGACATTCCGTTGTTAATAATGCGTGCTCCCATCGGATGTAGAGTGCGTTTCGTACAGCAACAATGTACCATCGAGCTGAAGCTGGTTTCGCATTGGCTTCGATATCACGAAACGTCTTCAAGGCAGGAATGAGAGACATGATGCTCGAACTCGTCCTATTAGCGTCTGATGCTTCACTAGGACTGGTACGGTTTGTGCCTGATAAGTTGTGAAAGTCGGGTCAAGGAGGACGATAAGGATCCTAGATTCGGTTCTCAGACAAAGATGGATCGACGAACCCCGACGCCGGAAGCTAATTGACATTCTGCCCCCACTACTTCCGATGGCAATGGTGTCAACCCCCGCCCCCTCTCGCCGGCCGGATGTCTTCCGGAGCCACCCCCGGTCATCGCCCAGAGAAGCTGTCGGCTCTTTGGGAGCGGCGCTTGTTATCGGAATCCATCCTCCCAGCGTTTTTGCACATGTACCTATATATCTCCGAGCCAGGCGAACCGACCGTGATATTGAGCACCATCAACAGCTCAGTTCTCTTCAAACATCCCGAACTCCCGTCCGTTCCCGCCATCATGTCTCCCAAGATCGGAGATATTGAAGTCGCCTACACAGACTCCAACCCGAATTTCCATCACTGGTGGATTGATCTGGAACCATCCCGCCGCGTCTTACCCAAAGGGTGGCAGCGTGACCCCGAACGACTTGCCTTGAAAGAAGACTTGATATGGGAGAAGGATGTCGAGATTCCAATGCGTGACGGCGTGAAATTGAGAGCCGACGTCTTCAGACCAGCCAAGCTTGATGGGCAAAGGCTCCCAGCTCTGTTGCCATGGTCGCCCTATGGAAAGACAGGCTCCGGTAGGCCAGACGAAACGCAACTATGATGGACTGACCGCCTTGGTCTACTGACACTCGTTACCCAGGACATCACCAGACGACGGAATTTACCTGGCTGGGAGTTCCAAAGAGCTCGCTGAGCGGTCTGGAAAAATTCGAGGCCCCAGACCCAGCTGAGTGGTGTCCAAGAGGCTATGCCATTGTTCAGCCCGATGCTCGGGGCTGCTACCACTCCGAAGGGGATATTGCCATATTCGGCACCCAGGTTGGTGGCATCTTTCTGTTTCCCCCTCTAGTAGCTCAACTGACCCATGACTGGTATCCAATAGGAGGGTCGGGACGGCCACGACACGGTCGAGTGGATTGCCAAACAACCGTGGAGTAATGAATCCGTTGCGCTTGTCGGCAACTCCTGGCTTGCAATCACACAATGGTAGGTAGTCTGACGGATCTTTGACCCCGGCATGCCGCCAAACTAAACATCTCCATCACTAGGCTTATCGCTGCAGAACGCCCACCTCACCTAAAGGCCATTGCTCCATGGGAGGGCATCGGAGACTTTTATCGCGAAAGCATCTGCCGCGGCGGCATCCCCAACTCCAAATTCTGGGATCTCTTGATGCAAGAGTTCAACGGAAAGACTAAAAGAGAGGACGTGGCAACCATGATCGAAAGGCACCCTCTGATGAACGAATACTGGGAAGACAAGAAGCCCAAGCTCCAGAACATTGATATCCCCATGTATGTTCTAGCCAGCTATTCAACTGGCTTACATACCGAGGGGTCTATCAGAGGATGGAAGTACTCCAACTCGAAGGACAAATGGTAGGTCGCTCTAGCTAGTACTGCGGCTGGTGAACATGGCTGACTTGTACAGGCTGCGGATCCACCCCACCCAAGAGTGGTTCGACATCTACACGCCGGAAGCCAACGATGACCTCCAGAGGTTTCTTGACCACTATCTTCTCGGCTCTCAGAATGGATGGGAGAACACCCCCAAGGTCAGACTGTCTCTCCTCAGGTACAACGCCCCGCCCATCGCCTTCCGAGCAGAAGACAGCTATCCACCAAGCCGAACACGCTACGAAACCTTCTACCTCAACGCGTCAAATGGTGCGTTGGAGGAGCAAACCCCCTCCTTACAAAGCTCGGTATCGTATCAATCCGACTCTTGGCAGGACGATGGCGCGTATTTCACGCTGAAATTCGATCGTTACACGGAGCTGTGTGGATTCTCCAAGGCGAAGCTATTCATGTCATGTCCGGATCTGGACGACATGGACGTTTACTTGATTCTCAGGAAGATTGACCGAGACGGAACAGCACTCCTCAATTACAACATTCCCTTCCTGAATCAAAAACTCGGCACCAAACCTTCGGATATTCCGGATGAGAACATCTACAAGTACGTGGGGCCGAGCGGAAGGCTCCGAGCATCAAAGCGCGAAACAGGAGACGATCCCAGCTTGACCGACGAAATGAAGTCCAGGAAAGATCCCACCGAGCTGTGGTATCCCCATTACAAGTCTGAAAAGGTGCCGCCGGGACAGGTCGTTGAGCTAGATATTGGTATTTGGCCGGGCGGTATCGCTTTCGAGGCGGGCGAATCCCTGCGGCTCGAAATTAAAGGGCACGACCCCATCTTGCCCGAGTATCCTCCTTTGTTCCAGAGCCTCAAGAACCTCAACGTTGGGAAACATGTGGTTCATACGGGGCCTGAGTTCCGCAGTAGCATCATGCTGCCTTTGATTTACTACAAGTGAGGTGATTGGTTGCTCTCTAGGTATATAGGTGTCGTTAGAGATATTGACCATCACAATTCAACTAGATTGCCACTTCAACTTTGCATTTAAGGGACACTCGCAAGACTATAACTGCGTAGAGCCTGTAAACTGATATTTTTGCACCATTTGGTTCTTCGTCTCCCTTCGCCTCCCATTAAGGTATGTTTCTTTATTCATCTTCATTCTATTGCGAAGCGTCTTATTTAGTCCCCCAAGCTTATCAACAACGTGCGGATGCTTGAAACTATTGCTTTACTTCTCAATCACACGGTTTAAACACTAGAAAGAATACGAAGCACAATGACACCTACGCGCAGATCATGCCACATAAGGTAGTGAAGCTGGATGACTCTTTTGGCGATGCAGCTAGAAGGTCTATTGTGACAAGGCTATTATATTATATAGCATCAGGCCGATAGAATGCCCATTTTATATAGGTACCGTTTTCTTTGCTGATTTCCTCTGATACGTCTGAGGGTGGCAGAGTTATGATACCAATCAGTTGGCCCCATCATTTAGAACCAAGGGAAGTACCGATGAAGACTACCTCGACAGCAGCGAATCTAGAAGTATGGCAATCAGCGGTGGTGTATGGGTGGCTAGGCTGATCCATATCTTACGTTGCTGTGGCAGCAAATATCTCGGCTCTCTTTGCGGTGCTGAAGACGGCAAGCAGGCCAGCAAACGCGGCAGTAAATACCACGGTAAGTCCAACGCGAGCACTCGTCGTCTTTAGGGCGTTCAGCGCGAATATTGTCAGCACCGGTAGCGTCGACGACACTACCACGGCGATGAAGTTGCTGGCGCTGTCCAGCTTTTCGTCATCATAGGACGCGATGCCAGTCTCCTCGTCGATGAGGTACTTTTTCCGTAGCTTCCGACCAATGATGCGATGAAAGCAGAGCGACATGATGTTTTTGATGAATCGGGTGAAGACATCGTTTTCGGGGGGTGCTCGTTTGAGGGACACGTACTGGCTAGCATCGTCATTATCCCATGTAAATGTCTCGGCGCCTTTGAGGAACGAGTTTCCACCACGCTTATGATATAACCACTGTTGCAAGGTACGAAGTTGTGATGCTGGTGGTCCGGGAATGGCCTCAATCTGTGATACTGGATGGGCTGATTAGTCCGTGGTTTGACTACGAGGATGCCGACTATACTTTGAATCAAGAGACTGTCTACAGACGTGAGCGTCACAGGGATCAACTTATTAAACAACAACCCAGAACTCACTGTAATCTTTTATTCTGTCCTGTAGCTTCTGAAACAATTCATATGGATGCATGTCCCAGTTGTCATCGCCGCGATTGTCTACAGAATTGCTCCCCTGGGATCCATCCGTAACCGGACTTTGAGGCGTTTCTGAATGGATACGTGGAGATATACGGATGTCCCGGAAGGATGATTGTCGGTCGCACCATCGCTGCTTGAGTATCGTGTCCATGTCCATAATCTCAGCCTGGAGCCTCATCAGGCTACGGATGTTGATATGATCAAAGCGTCTGAATATGGCAAGGTTTTTAT
Source organism: Fusarium setosum (assembly GCA_013623625.1). NCBI lineage: Eukaryota > Fungi > Ascomycota > Sordariomycetes > Hypocreales > Nectriaceae > Fusarium > Fusarium setosum. The sequence goes on along the minus strand of JABFFE010000110.1, from coordinate 3,569 downwards.
CCCTACACATCAGCTCGAGGAGACGGATGTAGTCGCCCTGGAGTTCATCTTCTTGGAGCTGGTGTTGCATGTTGGTCTCATCGTCTGCGCCGTGACGCGTTTGTAGGGGTATCGGCTCGTCCATTTAGGTAGACGAGTTAGCTTTCCAGTAACACATAGTAGCAGATTGCTGCCTATATGTATTCACCTAGTCTCTTCGGGAGAGGGGGCGTGCTTCTGCTCGATCGTCAGCCATGTTGGAAAGTGCAAATGCAGGGAGGCCCAGCTGAGACCCAAACCCCGCAACACGACATCATCACTCAAGTAGTTAGGGAGTTTCGCTTTTATCAACCAATTAAACCGGCATTCTCGCAGCCTGATCACGTGAAGAGGAAGTAGGAAGAACGCGTGCTGAGCTTGAGTCTGGGCAAGCTGGGTTCCCCCTCGTTGTCCTCTTGCCATGCACTCACATTCATCAGATTAGCGATCTCTCCTTAAAAGAAATCTTGCTTTTAAAATGGAAGTCTTAGGCGCCGTCTCGATTTTGACGTCTCTTGTTGCGTTTACCTCCTCGAGCTTGACCGTCATCGGCCAAATTGCCAGGTCCACGGACACCATCAATGGGGTGGGAGGAGAGCTTGAGTTTATCGAGATAATCCTTAGGGAGAGCATCGAAACACTGCGCTCGTTTGGTACGATGTCCAATTCGATCGAGGTCTGTCTCCAGCGCTGTAATGAAAAGCGAATCGACGCAATCAAGCTGCTAGACAAAATTTCGCCTGTCACCAAGGATGGCAAGAAGTCCTTTGCCAAGCAGACACGCTTGATGCTCATGTCAACCGTGTACGAAGCACGTATTGTGGCCACTTACAACTCGTTTCGAGACTCGGTCCTTCTATTGAGAGACTTGACTTCTGAGTAGGCCTGGCCTCCATTTTGTCTGAAATGCGTTTCACTAAACGGCGGGGGCACAGCATGAAGATGGAGAAGCAGGTAGTCCAGATCAGGTGAACGAATTCTTTGAGAATATTTCGTTCCGATCCATCCCTAACCACATGACATACATATAGTTCTGCCCTGGGCCTGTATCTTCACGAACAGGAAGAAGAGCAACATGGACCTCATTCGCCTCTTCATCAGCCCGATTACCCCGTTGAGGAACGCTCTCATACCTCCGAGGACGCACACGAGCAGCGGGCAATCCCGCGACGCCGCAACGCCAACAAGTTCTACCTAGACTTTGTTGCGCTCATGAGATTCGACTTCACCCGCGACATGGTGCTCTTGATCGAGGTTGAGAATGCCACGGGAGCCGACCGCTACGAGCATGTGCCTCTGCGAAACAAGGTCGACCCAGGTACCACGGAAAACTTCATCAACTCTGATATCCTCGTGAGGCATCGCATGGACCCGGCAAAGATTGTGGACATACCGGAGAAGGAGCAGGTTGAGCGGACGTTGAACCAGATCGATGGCAAGGTTGTGCCCAAAAAAGAAGTCACCCTGATGTGGCACCGCCTGCAAGACTCCCGGCAGCGTCGAAGCAAGTTCATTGTCGTCGAGAACGTCGAATTCGACGTGCTCATCGGGGCCAAGCAGTTTGCCTCGGAAGCTCCGGCGGCCATGTGGGCCTGGGGCCGTCGTCAGAGTCCAGGTTAGTAAACTCCTTTTTGAGTAAGTGACTTAGCTGACTTCGGCCTAGATGAAGTCAAGAAGGAGACGGAGCGGCGTGAACAGGCAAGGAAAGATGCGTGGAGTGTCATTAACCAACAAAAGGAAGAGTCTACGGGCCCGAGACGAGTACGTGGAGGTCGTAAGTCATCAGCAGCAAGCACCCAAAACACCGCTTTGACGAACCAAACCCAAACTGAAAGAACTTGATGGTTATATTTCGAGAGCTATCTTGATAGTGATTGTATACGCAGTTACAGCTATGTTGCACTTAGGCAGGCCACTCGGACTATCATCACATGTAATGTATATGGCATTGGACCGATGAAATGCCTATTTATGTAGAGAAAGTGTGTTCTTTTGCTACTACGTTTTATCTGGCCTGAAGCTAGCAGAGATAATAGTAGTCCCATGTAACCCGACTCTGAATAGTCGTTGAGGACAAGGTACCTCGCTCGCACAACTTCTTGGCCGCGGCTGCTTAGTTATAGCGTTTTTTATTGTATTTTGCTCCGGTAAAGCGGATCAACTGGAAAGAGCATCTAAACAACAATGACGATGTCTATATACCCAACATGCGCATCTGCTTCAGGTAACGACGGTCTTCAGCGTGTTTTTGGTGAGATCCATCAATACTTCTCCACGCCAGCGAGGCGCAACAACTGCTGTGTCAACTCAGGCTTCTCGAGCGGCTCGTCCCTTTCGTCGGGGTCAACCTTGCCATCTATCTTGGCCTTGCCATGAGAGTGCAAGTTACAGTGAGGCCAGTGCGTGGTGGTCTCCCATCGCTTGAAGATCTCACTCTTCTTCTTGCGGTCCTCCTCGCTCATAAAGGCCGCGGGCGTGAAGCACGCATAGATGATTGTCCTGATCTCGTCGCTCTCGGGGAACCGGGCAAAGTGCATGGTGCGGCTGTCCCACAGGATCAAGTCACCGGGCTCGGCACAGACCTTGATCAGCTCGCAGCCACGCTCCTCAAACCAAGGCAGGTGGTGGTCCTTGAAAGGATAAAAGTCGTAGTGCTTTGCGCCGATGCCCTGGGTGCGGTCGGGCGGGTTGAGCGCGAAGAATTCGTCAAAGAGCCGGGAGGAGCCCTTCATGAGCACGAGACCGCCGTCGTCAGGGCCCGCGCGTGATAGGTTGATGATGCCTTGGACGCACGACAGTCCCTTGCGCTCGGGGGCCTGGTCCACGTGCGGCCAGGGAGACCACGTCACGTCCTTACGGTTCGGAAAGGTGACGTTGATGGTGTCGAAGGAGACGGTGAGTTCCTTGGTGCCCCAGATCCTCTCAAAGGCCTCGAGCACGCCCGGTTCTTGGCGGGCATCCCAGACGTACTTTTCATGAGCCGCACAGTAGTGGAGGTACATGCCTGCCTTGAAGCTCTGCGGCAGGTGCTCCTCGGTCCAAGTCGAGGGATCGTTGAGGTCAAGTCCCTTGTCGAAACCAGTGATCCAGTCAAGCATCTTTTGCCGATAGCCGAGGGCGCGATCTTTGGGGATGACACCCTTCAACACGGTGTAGCCTTCCTTGAAGAAGCCATCTCGCCAGTCGCCAAAGGATTGGTTATAGTGGTCATCTAGGTTGAGGGTGATGTGACTAGGAGTCTCGGTAACAGTGGCGCTCGTCATTTTGATGGCGGGGATATGAAAAAGCGTCAAAAGATGAGTTTTGGATGGTACAATGTAAACTGGGTTTCAAGGTTGTGCGGGAACGCTTGCTTGATTTAAAGACTGGTTTGAGTTGATCGATGCAGTTGACAGAGGGCTTCAATCATCATTATTTAAATACTTCAGATACAGAATGAACAAAGAGTGCAATGTCGTCAAACTGGACACCGCCAGCTCTGTCAGGACTGGGGATCCTAACGATTCCATCAAGTCTGTATCTCCATGTTCCCCGCTCCCCATGGGGAGCGG